>OMNW01018924.1:39033-50530 GCA_900303245.1 Selene dorsalis | reverse complement strand
GCTCACCTGCCAGTGAAGGATAATACTCCAGATGAGGCCCAAAGTCAGCTTGTGGTTCCCATCCACAATATCTGTCCCTCCTATGTTTACCAGATCAACCTGACAGAGGAGCAGATGATACATAACTTAATAAGACAAGCAGCAATATTACAAATAATATTGCTTCAAAACCAAATGAGTTACCACACTGTTGCAGTGTTTCTAATGAACCACCACCACCACCTGAACTACACCCTTCCAGAGATGCCTATAAAGTGTGTCTGCAGGCTCGTCAGGCAATTACCATGAGGTGAGGCCGAATGTGGTGTGATTACATATAAACATTTTGGAGAGGATCAAGGCACAGAGTGGAACATGAGGTCAAGTGTCTGGTCAAACTATGAAGTGACATGTCTGGCTACCACACATATGACCTTTGACCTTAGGGTATCTCTGTTTCCAATTAGCTTCTTCATCCCACCACAGCACCACTCCCCACTCTTTCTCTTTCCATCCGTGTTCCCAAAAAAGCAGCACTCTCCTTGGCACAAATTAACTGCAGATCACGGGACAGAGCAGAGGGAGTACATGATTGTGCCACCCAAGTGGTTTTCAACCACTGAAGCTAAAAACATTACTTATTGTTTTGCATTGCAACATTGAAAGTATCATATTGTTCAATCCCGTGGCCACTGCTGCTCTTTGGGCACAGATTCATAAGCTAAATGTATACTGGAAACTTATCCCACTGCTAAACATAACTTCAAAGTCAAGCAGCATTTCAATGATAAATGTGGTTTCTATACTTAAATTGAAAACATCATGTATTTTATGAGTTGTACTTATCTAAAGTAAACTATGTCCTTATTTCATTTTCTACAGTCAGCAGAAAGGCTCATGGGAAACTTCCTATTCACAGCCAGCTGACAGTTTTTGGCTCCTGCAGGAGAGAAACCAGCAGGGGCTGCATGCAAACTGCAGCCTCTGTTACTTCCCATGAGCATGTCATGCCCCTTATCTCCCACTGTTAAGGTCAAAGCATTAAGAGCAACCATTGTGCACAGTGAGGAGGAGGGAATAGAGAGTAAATGAGCGAGGGAGGCGCACAGACAAAGACAAATACAGAACGCAATGTAGACAAACTAGCATATTATTCAGATGAACAGCCAAAGGACAGCATGTTTAGTCCTGTATAGATTCAGGAAGTGTTATTGCTTTGAATCAAGCCAGTGCTACCTTGGCTAGGAATGTGCACATCACTGTCAATGTTAATGTCAAATGTTTTGTGCCCAAAGGAAACACAAGAGCAGATAATCTTACACTTCAATATCTTTTTTCTGACTATACTGTCCTGTACACATAAAAATACAGCAGACTCCTTAGCCTCAATCATTCGTTACAACGTTACAAAAAACACTGATATGCAGCGATTTCCACCAAACCATGCCTGATGCTGACAACACCAAAATAGCAGAAAAGACCTGGTACTCACATTATTTTGATGCAGGACTTGAAGTACTTTGTTGACATTGTTGAGGGAGTGCACTCTGGTGGAGCCCCGCTCTTTGGTCTGAGGAAGAGGAAATACAGCAGAGATCACCTGACCACATGTTCACCATTCACCTGTAATAAAGCTACAGGAATCTTTGACATCTTTTCACATAAAATCATCAGAGTAATGAGAAAAGTAATTCACTGCTTCCAAAGAAATTAGTTTTAAATGTTGAGCACAGTCTGTGACATATTAATTAGCAAACATTCAGTATTAGTTCCCCGTCAAACGATGGAGCAAAATGTACTCTGAAAAATGAAAGTGAAGTCATCACTCAGCAGGGTGTTTCTCACCAAACATTTATCACACCCATTAGAAAATCAGCAGTGCCCACAGGTCGTGGGCATCCTCTCATCCTTTATGGAAAGAATGAGAGGATGGGAAGCTGCCAACTGCAAATCCTTCTTTAGTCTTCTCATAGCTCAACCACCCATTAGCACCCATTATAGAATTGGTATTTTGGTATCATAGACTGTGTGTGTGTGCGTGTGTAGATGTGTTTGCTTGCGTGTATGGCACAGAGACAGTTGGCACTTAGTACAGCTACAGGTGCTAGAAAGCAGATATGTTGTGTATGTTGTTAAAGAGGTGACAGGAAGGTGACGCAGTTCAAAACGCATTTTCTTAAAACAAAAATACCTGCACATGGTTCTTCTGTAAAAACATAAATGCTAAAGGAAAATATTTTTTCATCTGATTAATTATCTCTTAATTCCTTTTCTGATTGAGTGCCATTTTAATCTAACCAACTAAACCATGGCAAGCAAAACTGTTGCAGAGGAAAAACTACAACAATGTCTGTTTCCAATTAGTAGAAGCAACATATATGCACAAAAGTACCAAGATACAGAAAGCAGCAATGGTTTCAATAATATAGGAACATTTAGTATGAATAATTAATGAAATGGGGGCTATAATGTGTTTGCAAAACATTTGTTTTCAATTTAACAGTTTCAATTACGGGACCCAAAAACATCTGTTGAGGCCCCCTGAGTGGCTCATTTGTTTACATTAGTTTGGAGGTGGAGTTTAAATGAGGTAATGCATGTGCTTGTACTAGCTTGAGGGGATGCAGCAGTCACCCTTCAGCGCTAAAAACACTACACTCCTGAAATTTCATTACTTGAAAAGGCAACAGTCTGAGATCGGTTTTGTGTGGGTTGATAAAATGCAAAAAGCAAATATGTTTTTCTGCCTCGGAGCATGTGGCAAAGCCTTTTAGCCACTGTTTGCAGGGGACAAGTATTGATAAGATAAATGCTAAATGTTGAAGCTGATCATATCTTGGGAATTTTATAGGTCATATGACCCCATTCCAAACAAATGTGTAAATTCTGTGACAAAAAAAGTCTTCAGGTCTGCAAACTCACCAGGACAGTGCCAGTGAGACCCTCGAGCAGGTCCAGCAGCTTCCTCCCATCCTTCAGGTCAGAGAACATGTCTTTGATGGGTGTCTTCCCCGTCTGACAGGAAAAAACAGTACGACTAGTAAGTTTGCTTTTGTGATTTGTTTGTAGTTAACACAACACAAAGATGTGTGTCAGCAGCCCAGGAGCAGTGCTCCAGATGTTGCTGATGCAAGTACTCAACAACGAAGCTCATCCAGTGTTAAACGTGTTGAATATATTTATGGCAGTTTAAATATTTGCAATGATTCATGCAAGTAAGCAACTCAGATTTAAAAATAATTTGAATATTTAAATAACATTTTGTGAATGTACATGACAATCCAGTCCAGGCTATTAACAGAGAATATGATGCAGCTTCTTTTAATGGCTGTTTGACAGAAACAGTGTCAAATATAGGAAAGAAGAAGAGAAAGTTTGGCAGTTTGTAAAAAAAAATGTCATCATACACAAAGACTCATGACAGAATTGAGAGTGAAACTAAAAGCATTTAAGAGCTTCAGTGTTTATGTTGGTCTGAAAATATTTGAATAGGACCAGTTTGGATAATCGCGCAAAGATATTTCAACACAATTCTCTGAGTGGTGTGTTGGACCACACGCATAAAAGCCATTAGCTCTCTGACTGAAGCTGCTGCTGGGCTGAATAATGGACTGAGACACGCATTAAAAGAAAAGTAATGTGTTGGTTAGCTCATTGTTCTGATCATTTGAAATCAGGCCCCGTGCCTTGTTTTCACAAATTAAGATGAGATGTGGTAAATTCCTTGCCATCTGCAGTCTAAGTGCTACAACATTTATACAACAATAATGAATATTTAGTCAGTTTAGTCTACTCCTCCTCCAGGCGGATGAAACGTCCCAGTTTCCATCTTAGCATTTCAGAATACAGCTGCATCTTAACCTGTGTTTTAACAAGTGGTAACCAACCAATAATCTTTACAATACCTTGGAGAACTGTGCATTTATCCATTTGGTGAATGTTTTCTTCTGTACTGCATCGTGCTCATCTGTGGAACAGAAAGAAGACGGGCTTTCAGAAAGGTTACCAGGTGTATCAAAAACTGAACATCAGTACAGTCAGCATTACGAACACAGAAAATTGTTAACCATCAAAAGTCATTTCCACTTGTTTTTTTCAGGAATTTTGCAAAATCACTCTCATGTCGACATAATTGTAGCTGGAAGCACCACTGCTTAAAAGCCCCCATGATCAATGTGGCTGGAACATCAGAAAATCACAGCAACAAATTGTGGGTAAGACAGGTGTTTAGATTATTTGTAGTGTACGAAATGTCAAAAGGCCGTCGGAGGTAAAGGTAACACAACACTTTGTCAAAAGAAAAAAAAACACTAATCGCACATGTGCCCAGACTTTCGTCCATTTATCATGTTCCCCTGCTCTCTGAAGCCTATTGGACAAATATTTCACATTCTCATCCCACCTGACCTCTTCCCTCCCTGCTCCTCCTTCGTTCACTCCAACATGGCTCTGTCTTGCAAGGCCTCTTTGTGCCTCCGCTGCTTTGATGTGCCTGGGTGATGAACATGGCAGCTCATGCAAAACCTTGGACTTCACTCACAAAATTACTTTGGACTTTGCCTCACTTGTACTAGAATAAGGAGGGAAACCATCTATACATGTTATTTTAATAATACTTGTACCTTATAAATTATGTTTTGTAAATCATAATTGACTATCAGGTTTGGCAGCCTCTGCAGATATTGATTACACAGATAATTAAAAAGGTAGAAATCTATTAAAATATCCCCACTTCAGGATCAGACTGTCAATCTGACTAATGTAATCAACAGGATTTATGAAAATTAATTTGCAAATTAATGATACAAAATATGAAATGGTTACAGCTTCTCAGATGTGAGAAATACCCATTAAGTTCTTTTGACTTTTTCTGTGAAGCACCATTAAGTGATGCACTATGCTGTTGCTCATGAGGGGCTTCACAATAAATGCATTTTTAATGTGAAGACAGTAGAAGTTATGTGTTGACTTAATTATCAACTTAACAATTAATCTAAAACAACATAAAAAAGATGAAGTGATTGTGAAAAAAACATTTTGCTATAAGACTTAAAACTTAACGAAATAAACAGGACAGGCCAGGCCATCAGAGACTCAGAAAACTGAGCTGAAGTCTAAAAGACTGAAGGCAAGCACACACAGACCTACGACCTACACCTTTTTTTCCTCATGCCCTTCCTGTAGCCTGCTTCATGACAACTTCATTGAGTCATCAGTCTGTTTCAGGTTTGTACACCTGAGGGAACGAGTCATCTGCTTCTTAACAACATGACTGCACTCTAAAGACAACAATATATAGGGGCTTCCACTACCACTGTCATTCAAGTGGCTGCTGTGTAAAGCACCATGAACTGAACAAAGGGTCAAAGGTTATGATCACCAGCCCCAGCAGTCGCCGGCTTCTTTGTTTGGGATGTGTGGAGTGTATGTTGTGTGTGTGCATGTGTGTGTGTGTGTATGTGTGTGGCCGCTGGCTGGGTGAGAAGGAGCATAAAAACAAGAATGTACGGAGGTGGGGGTTAGAGGTGAAGAGGTGAGGGGATGAGCTAAATGGTGGTGGTGGTGGTTGTTGTTGTTATATGTTGTCCAGATTATAAAGCCAGTAAGTTTCTGGTATAGAAATAAAGGTCTCTGCGATTTCATCACATTGTTTCATACTTTGGGTGTTTTCATCTCTAGTTTTTCTGTTCAGGAAATGAACATGAGTCATTTCTGTACCTTATCAATTCACCACAAATGTCACACATGAAGATGAAAATGGGAAGATGGGACTAGGGAAACAAGTATTTAGCTAGGCGTGTAGAAGAAAACAGGAAAGACTTGTTACCTGGTCTACACACACTCGCACTGCATCCTCCTCTTTGCCACTGTCTTTAAAGTGCATTGACCCATAACACTGTTAAATGCACCCCTGAGAGTATGTTGATGTTGATCCACATAAATCTACATTTTTTCCACATAAATCTTTAGTGGCAACAATAATACCCTCAGGACTCTGGTTTAACAGGTGAAGAAGGCAAAAAGATGACGGTTGAAGGAGGTGCTGAATGAAGAAGTCGACACAGGGAGGAATGCAGGAAACAAATAGAGGGGCTGTGTTGAAAAATAAAACAACAGCATGACTGACAAAGAGTAGGTTTCAAGACAGGGGGGCCCAAGAACTGATGGTAATCAATCAAGGTGGAATGGTTCAGCATGTCCTGACAGATAAGGCAAGAAGGGGAAAGAAAGACAGGCAGACCACAAAATGAACAGACACAGCCACAGGGAGAGAAACCTGCTGGCAGGAACATTTAGAAAACAGCTCACAATTATAATGCAGCGGACAGGTATAGTACAGGTGTGCTTTCAACACGATATCAATTTTCCCTTCATAAAAAGCCCCATACGGAGGCTTCCTGTCCTTACAGTCTTATCGACACACTGTGGAGGGCCTCAGAGGCCCCTGAGAGGAGGGTCCCGGTGGGCTCAGGTCTCCTGGGCTCTCCACCATACCACCTTAACAGGACAATACACCTGATTCATACGTGCAGCTCCCCCTCAATCTGTCTGCTGCTCCTACTCACCACAGCACAGGAATGTCTTACTGCTGGATGGATCAAAGCAGCGACGGTGCTGTGTGTGTGTGTGTATGTGTGTGCAAGTGTGTTCAAGAGTGTGTGTCAGCACCCAGCAAGAGAGAAAAAAAAATACCTTCACCAAAGGGAGTCAGTATATACACCACACACACTTATACACCGTTACATATCCACTTATGTCACTTTGCTTACAACTGTTTACGTCTCACCCACACAAGTACTTCAGTCATGGATGTCCCATATGTCCTACGTACCATTCATGCCAGCATTTATATAACTGTAAAACCATACACACTCATAAATTATGTCTGTCACATTAGCTGGAATTAGATAAAAGGTGCAGGGCGTCCCCACTTTGGTTTCCAATAACTGCAGGTAAAGGTATTTCTTTCTAATTAGTTCTGCTGAGGCAAAAGGAACAGACATAATAAGGATCGAGATTTATTTTAAAACTACATATTGATTGATTTTTCCACAGAGAGGCTAACCTTTACACTGCAACATGAAAAAAAAGATCAACACTGAGTTTTGTCACTCTACTCTAACCCTGAACCCAGTCCTCTGTAAGAGTAAACTTCTACAGATAACATACTATACACAATTTGGCTCTATCTTGGTGCCACCTTGGCCTAATGTGAATTCGTTCCAACAGAAAGTATCAGCACAGATAGTGAATACCAAACAATGGTTTAACGTTTTACTGATGTTAAATGGGAACTATGCAGGTCAGTCGCTTTTTCCCTGTTTTGGTTGCTTTTTTCTCTACTGAGCTCCCCCTCCAGCTTTGGAGCGCATATTTTCACTGTCGTAAAAACTCACCGCCAACCCTCCTCCCTCCCTCCCTGGCCATGTGCATTTGTTTTTTGGTTTTTTTTAACGAAGCCGGCGAGAAGGCAATCCATGGAGCGATGTCTACCGAGGTGGGTAACGTTAACAAGAGGTTACGGATTATCGTGCATGTTTGTGTCATAGTGTCGTAAAACAGTCCGTGTTTCTCATGAGATGAGATCTGGGACAAGGTTGGTTTTCAGCCAGGAGACCCTCAGTGGAAGGCAGAGAGCCTCAATTCTCCCTTTAACAGGTATTTAACATCACAAATACACCTTAACTACTCAAATACTCTACTAGCTGTTTAATTATGGTGCAAATCTTGTATAGTTACTCTTTAAATGTTACTGAGGAAATCAGTTAGGCATGGTCGTTGGTTGTTGTATGCAGGGAAAGCATTATCATATAAATACTGTATCATTTATCACCTAATCAAACAGAAAAGATCAGTGTTTATATCCATCACAGAATTTGAGGTTCCACTAATACTCAAAAGGTGAAAATCCTTCCTGGTTCTACTCAAGGCTACTTGCTGCAGTTAAGTAATACTGGCAGGCTTTTACTGGAAAACTGTTTTTATAGGTCACTTGGTCATATGATAAAGATGTCCTATCAGCCCAGTGAGTAGAACTGAACAAACTGCACCAGCACAGTGAGGCAAGAGTCACAGGCACGTTTGTTTGCAGAACAATCATTCAACCCCCGTCAGATAATCGGTCATCATACTCCACATAAACAGGCACACGCGCTCACACACCTCAGTGTAAGCAGAGGGATGACGGTTGGCGCAAACAGTGCCGAGTCATGTACAGTGAATGTGCTGAGAAACAAATGTTTTCGCTTCCACAACGGGCCAAACAGGAAGTAGCGATTACATCAGGAAGAGTAAATCCCACTGGTATCATCACACAGCTCAGTGAGCACACACATGCTGTCAATATACTGCATGCACACACACGTTCTCGCTCCATATGGTGAGGACTACAATGTTGTGTTTCAAGTTTGCAGGATTTATTTCCTAACAAAAAGGACAAACTCTCTTACTTCTCCACGAGTATTTCTATGACATTTATGTCCACGGCCTGTTTAAAGAGATTTCCATGAACATCAGGCCTTGAGAAAGAAAAAATAATCTTGTATATATATATATATATAAATATTTTCTTAAATACAACCACCTCTGTCAAAAGCTACCATTCCTTGACCCAGTGTTGAGCAACATTACATAACCAAGAGTTAACAGCGCTGAGGAAACTGAGAAAAATGAACCGCAAACAAATCATGACATAAGTGAGGAAGGCAAAAAAAAGTCATGGAAACACTCATGTTCCTCAGAGTAGCCAGCTGTGAACACAGAGCAGACACTTAAAATATACAGCCCTGGTCTCCCAGTACATCCCTCCATCTCACAGGTGGAGAGAGCCTGTGACCACACAGCAGGGAAAGAGAGAGAGGGGGGGCAGCGGGAGGCACTGAGGTGAAAATCAAACAAACCATCAGGGTTTCCACAGCAGCATCACACAGTAAACATAAGAGCTCAGAAGCTGGACAAATAGAGATACATTATTTAAGTTTAGCTGCCTACACCAGTGAGGAACAATCACCTTTGACCAAGTTAAAGCTTTAAAAGCATGTGCAGCCAATGAATGCAGTTAATGCGATCGATCATACATTCAGTCCCAGTACCAACAGGACTGGAAATTTAATTGGCAGGATACCAACTGGGGTCTGTCTAAAAGCTGTCAAGGTGATCACTAACAGTAGCAACACACAAACAGGGTGTTTTGTGTTCTCAGAGCTCTCATCTGATTGGCTGACCATTTCCAGAGCAATACACACAAGCCAACCACAGGGAAAGGAGGATTGTAGCTTGGTGAAAATTCATGAGTAGAAGTAGGTGGTGATGGCCAGTGAGCAGTGAAATGAGGGAAACCAATGGCTGAATGTGGGTTAAAATGTTCCAGTAATTCATTTTTCTCTCTCGTAGCTTACTAGCTTAGCAACAGAATGACTGTGTGGTATCCTGTTGTTAACAACATCAAGACAACAAGGCTCTGGGTGGACAGTGCTGGGGGTAACGGCTACAATTGTGACATCACAAAATGACATAAGTCCTAACAACACATTTAAATGCATACTTTCTCATTATGAATTGTGTTTGTTTCGGTGCGGATCAAGTGTTCTGATACTTTCTTATAATTCATTATTACTTATTCATATAGCAACTAGACTTTGGAACAGAGCCTTTAAGGCTGGCTTGACTCGGCAGTGAAACCGCTCTCAAGATGAGGCTGCACTCATAAAAAAAGTTTCTCAGTGCTAACTTCACCTTAACGGCTGTCTGGAAAGAGGCTCAGCTGTTAGCTATCTTGTCTTTCAGTAAACGTACCACCCACAGCCTATCGGAGGGCACTAATCCTTAAACAGGCCACTCACAGCCCTACAACAATCGCACTGATGGGGCTTTCAAGCCAACCATTGTGTATCACTCAACTAACCTGCTCTGGGATAAACTTTCTCCTTTTCTTGCACGCAAACACAAAACAAAAGTACACAACTCGGTCCTATTCACAGATTGTTGGTGGAGATGTGCATTATTTTGACTATGTAGGTTGAGAGGAATGTTAGAATTCCTATAATTTCCTATGCATTCTTTCCTCCTCCCTCCAGTGGTCACTTGTCTAAGCTTGTCCCAGCCAGCACAGCCTTGTTGACACTTTTCCCTTGCCAAGATCTGGGAATTTGTAAGGAAAACACTGCAAATGTCCAGAAAGATTAGCCCATATCCCCACTTAGCAGTTTGAAAAAAACAACCCTGTAATGAACATAGGTGCGTGCGCTGGTGAAATTACGGGTGAATAACACTGGTGAGGTGACAGGTGGTGGAATTTTTTAAAGTCAGAGCAAACTGATAAACTGTGAGCGGCAAGTCGGGTCACCTCACGAACCAGAGACACAACATGCCAACTGTAAATCACTGTGGCAGCTTGTAAAATGAGAGGGCAAAGAAGAGAGGGAAGAGAAAACTGTGAAGCAAATATGAGTGGGCAATTTCTTACAACTCAGTAAAACCATTGTTTGGCATTACGTGTTTTAAGGGTGAGATGCCATCAACTGAAACATCTCTATCCAACTATTGGCTTTGCTTAGTGAAAGACGAACATGCTTTTGGTTTTTCGTATGAAGACAAACAGAGTTTTCATTTTTGTAAACTTCTCTATAAAAGACAGAACATGACAATTACACTTAATCTATTGAACAACCAATTGAAAATATCCAAAAAGCATTGTTAAAAAGTTATAGTTCTGAAGTTAGTAAGAAATCAAGCATCAAAATCAACAAGAAAAATGAAATCTCATTGAGAAACCCTTGCTTTCATAGAAAAAAGTGGAGCACTTTAAATACATTGAATTTGTCACCAGTATCTGTAGTCAAAGCGTACTGCACCTTCACAGGCCACCTGTGGTACACTTAGCTGCCACTGAGCCATGTGTCACACACCTGTCAAATTTCCTACCTCTGAGTTTGAGCCCATGCTCTGCCATCTTTTACTGTGAGCCGCCACAACCTTGGACCAAAGAAAAAGCCAAAAGTACAAGCATGGGAAGAGGAAATAATCCAAGAGTATCAGGACAAAAAGTCAATTTGACATTCCTGGCTCCCTCTCTTCCTCTCCTCTCTCCTCTCTCCTCTCCTCTGTCTCAGCTGCTCCTTGACCAGAGAGGGAGGAAAAGATCAGAAGAATGCAACAGCAGAGGGAGAGGCAGAGAAGAGAGAGAGTGAGAGAGGGGAGGGAAAGAGGGACAGTGCCAATGAAAGGGAAACAGACTGGGGTAAGAGCAGAACAGGACAGGGCAAGCAGGGAGGGGTGGTGGGCGTTCGTAATGCATCACGGAATAGGGGACGAACAGAGATAAACAGTGTTTGGTACCCAAATGCCAGCGCAAGATGGGGAAAAAAAGAGATAAAGAAGAGTCTATCAGGCAAAGATCAGACACAACAACACAGGAGCATAGTGGCAGCGATGCGGTGGGGAGACAGCATTAACTCTCTCATCTGTATGAGCTGAAAATCTACAACCAACTCAAAGTTTGGGACACAACACATGCCCA
>OMNW01018924.1:19575-37002 GCA_900303245.1 Selene dorsalis | reverse complement strand
CCCCCCCCCCCCCCCCTCTATCATTTCGTCTTTGCGCACCACCCCTGAGAGCGTCCGTCATCGTGCTCGAGCTGAATGAAGCCGTGCGAGCGTGTTATCATCTTTCTGGCCCTCACACACGCACATGCACACACTTTGTTTGACTAGGGTAGTTGTTCAAATCCACAGCCAACGTCCTGACTGATGGTTGGAAGAAATGAGTAAAACTTTTTATTTTTATGTCGAGTTTACATGACATTCAGAACTGTTTGTTTACTGGATGTTTGGTATTTGAACTGGACTAACTAGTAAGATAATCACTTAAAGATTATCAGAGAAAAGGAGAAACTACTCCATATGCTGCACAGCCTCATGGAAATAAAATTAGAAAGAAAAAGATTGATGTCCAGCTCTGGCTGACCACCAAAGCTTCATCTTTCTTAAACCCATGAAACCACATAAGGTCTAGTCCATATATGAACTAAATCACTTAGAATGAAGGTCAGTCACATGCCTGTGCCTTTTTAGTAAGCTTCATTATTAGACTGGAAATCTGCTTGCCTGAAGGAAACTTTCACTTTATTGTCACTCACCATGCTGCAGGATTCTGCACTAACATGTTGTAATTAACTTTTTTGCTCTTCCCTCCTCCTTTTAGCTTTCCTTCCTGATCGTTAACGTTGATTTCAGTTTGTTGTCCTCACTAGTCACGAAACAGTGAGGGTCCCACGCCTTAATCAAACTTCAGCATGTTTTGTTTCAGCAACACATCATGGCAACACACAAGATTATTCTCTCGGCCCGACGTCACTTGCAAAGAGTTTAAAGAATATTGAATTGAACTGCTTTGAAATGTAGACTTTTTCCTTGAAAATACCATTCAGAGGTAATCATGGCAATGTGCTTCATTCACACACACACACACACACACACACATACATAAAGGGCAGATGAGTCAGTGGTCCAAGTAGCATCCAAGAGAAAGAAATGGAAACTGCACATTTCCCCCACAATGCCACAAGCCTCCGCCCAAGGCCTTGAAAAAGTAGATTTCCACATCTAAATCTTTGTAGAGGTGCATAACGTAGAGCCGCGTTTCAAACATCCAGTCCTGAGTCTGTCCTGTCTGTAACTCCACCAGTCACCTGAAGCAACACTGGAACAGTTTTCCATCAAAGATATTATGGAGGTGTGATAATCTGAACGATGAGGCTTTAATATCAATATCACTTTTAACACCAAAAGTTGGCAGAATGTCTAATCTTAGCACAATAAATAATAGAACATGTAACACAAACTTATTAATGATCAAAGTGGGAAAAGAAAAAAAAAAGTCAGCACAATGGGAACGTGGGAATTTCAATAGAGGGATCAATTCCATCAAGTTATTTACTCAGTAGTGAAATACCTCTGTAGCTTTAAAGGGTTAAGCTAAACTCTCTCTGGGCCTCAGTCTGTTTTTTTGTTTTATTAAATCCTGTCATGCGAGGGGTCAGAAGGTAGATTGGGCAACATGGCTTTGTAGCTAATGAGCTAGGGAAAGGGGTGAGGAGGGGGATTTAAAGTGCTTTGGAAAAAGAGAGATTCATGGAAAGAGGAGACTGGTTTGTATGTGCTTAACGACCACAGGCCCGTTTGAGACTGATCATTTTCTGCCATTTCCAGCCTCCTCTCGAAGACTTTAAATGTTGCATGGGCTGGGTGGAGTGTCTGCATGCTGCTTGATGGATGCACACACACACACACGCACTCGCACACTCACATGCACATGGACCAAAGAGGCAGTGTCCCACACACAGCCGCACCCAGGGGAGATGTTTTGGCCACTGCTTCCATTCCCAGATTTCCAGCCAGGATTTTGCAGAGTTAGTTTCCTCCCACTTCCCAGGAAGCCAGATACAGCTACAAGCAAAAAGAGACTCGCATATATTCCTGCAAAGACACACCCAGCTGCATTCCCTGTGGACTTGTTCCATCCTTAAAATTGAAACACACTCCTGAGAACTCACGCTGACTGTATACCCATTCAGTAAAGTGAAGCTAAAACATCGGAAGTGAAGGAAAAAAAATTCAGGTCATGACATATTGGGACGAAGAGGGCGGCCACAGTGAAAGCTCCTTTTGTTTTGATTCGTGTTCGATGCCACCCACAACATGCAGATCAGCAGATACACACCCATTATTATGTTTGTGCATAACGCTGCATGCCACTGCGCTTACAGACAGTCTGACAAATATTTCTACCATGCCACAGTAAGGTGGTGAATATATCACTCCCAACGGCCTTCACGTTTCATCTAATCATTTCTGAGCAAGTAACCTGATTTCCTTCTACACCTCCACACGCTGAGCAGCTGAATTATTTCAGAGTACATCAGTCCATCCTGCTGCAGCGCACCGAGTCAAGAATTGAGGAATCATGACATGTATCATAGCTTGTGTGGCACCAAATCACACCCTCCACACCCTCTCTTTGGCGACAGTCGCATTCCTGGTGCAAAATAAAACAATATCTATTTTATTATTCATCATGTCACGCCCAAAGCTAAGGTTCAAGCAGACAATCCCGTGGCAAGCTCAACAGGTAACGCTGCTGAGACGGTTAATTGTTCTGGTTCAACACCGGTAGCCAATTTGAAAAGACCTGCAAATCACCCAGCAAAGGCTTTAGTATGTCGCTTCGGACTGCCACTGTTATTCTCACATTTCCAAATACACGCCGAATAATAGCGGAGAAGAATGAGTGAGAGGGAAGAAAAGGCAGAAACAACAGAGAAAAGAAAGATGGAGAACAACAACCAGGTCAGGTAACAAGAGCTGCAGAAGTGTGGGTTTGAGAAGGCTCTTCCACCGCTGAGCTCTCAAATGACAAATAAACAGAGAGGGGAAAAAGGTCAGGTGAGTGTCCATTATTGTGTAATGGCTGTTAAACAACAGCCTGTAACCCTGTGGATGATATTTGACCTTTCACATTTGCCTGCACTCTGGAATGGACATGGGGGAGGGGGAAGTGCACAGGATAGGTGGGCTAGAGCTTCGGGGGTTATTGGATAATCCAACCAGAACTTTGTTGAACACAGTTTGAAAGCGCAGCCTCTTTAGAAGTGAGCTGTGCCATGTACCAAACCACACACATCTGGTTTCCTTACAGATTGTAGCTTATCGGGGTCAGTGTTGAAACTGCAGCTAATACTAATTGTCTGTAGATGGTATCTTTTGATGAAATGTATAATCTTCTAGTCTATTACATGTCAGATAATCCATCACAGCTTTGCATAGATTCTGCTGCTTTGTCCGACCAAAGTCCAAAACCCAAAGATATTCAATTTATAATGATTAAAAATAGGAACAGCTGTTCAGCAGTGACAAGCCTTTTTTTTCCAAAGAATGATTGACACAGTTTTCTGTAATTCAATTTGTTGATGAATCATTTCCTGATGAGTCAAAACTCCTTTTAGTCTGTTTTTCAGTCGCTTCACAAAAATGCTACGTTCCACCAACCCCATGTTCAATAGCCAAGGACCATTCAACCAGTATTGTGGACATGTAAATGTTGGTCATGTGGAAATGCTTCAACTTTATCTATCAATGACTGAAGTTGATAGATCGCAGGCAAAAAGTCATTTATCTCCATATGCCCCACTTTTGCCATCTTCACATGCCTCTGCCCTGCATCTTTCCTCTCAACCTTTTTCTCTCCCTCCCTGGTCTATTGTGGAGACTTGAATAACAACATGACATGCTGGAAAACATGAGCTAACACCCCCACCACGCCCCTCAAGAGGCATAAGAGTGCATATGTCTGTGAAAGGGAGAGAGACTGTCTGGCTTGCTGACCTCCATCATAGGAAGCAGATTGACAACACACATGTATACACACCCCTGCCTCTACGCGCGCCGCAGTCTTCAGACAAACGGGACACACACCAGCTGAATTAAGTCATCTGGAGCGGCAAAATGCCACATCGAGAAACAAGTGATAACTTTCTGTCAGCTGATAATGATGACAGAAGAAAGAGGGCGTCATGTTTTCAATGAATTCCTCAAGCATTTGAACACATTCTCATGACAGCCAGCCTGGAGATCACTTGAACAAGTGCAGCAGTGCTTTTCTCGCAAGGCTTGTCTCAGCTGTGAAAACATCCTTCCACCTGCCCGCCACACACACACACACACACACACACTCACCTGCTTGTCAATCACTTCTCACAGGCTACAAATCTATGAATTTTACTGTTAGCAGCTGTTTCCACTGATTTAACCTGGTTTCACAGAGTTCACACACACACACACTTCAACATTATGAAATACCACGCCTAAGCTATATTTCTGCAAACCCACCAATTACACACTCTGAACTCAAATCCATCCCTGAAGTGATGATAAGAAACAGTTGGGTCACAGCCTGCGCGTTACCTCGACACTAATGCGCTCTGCTGTATTTTGTTGGGTTGTTTTAGTGAGCAGCTAAGTTACATGCTAAATTTTCCCCTCTTCGCCATGAAAGAAAACATTACTTTAAGGGGTTGCTAGGGAAACCTGAATCTTTGTAAGAAAAGCAATGTGGTCTGGAGACAAGCATTGTAAATTACAAACTCCATCGGCACGGTGGAATTCCTGGCTCAGAGTCCGCCGGCGCTCTGAGGCTGGGCGGGCGGGGAAAGCTGGCACAGGGACTGCACAGGATGGATATATATCTTCACTTTTCTTTAAATTATTTTCTGCTGCTTTTTACAGTTTATGACACACAGAGAACGATACAGAGGCAGCATGGAGGGGCAGCGGATGCAGTGGCAGGGTTTGTGTTCTGAATTCATCTCGCACATCACGGCTAACATGTCCGAACTAATGGAGGTTACATGATTTTACATTCTAGTGATTTAAGACTCAAGTTCCCATGCAATTAGTTTTTGGTGAGTATAATACACTAGGTTAGGCAGGTATGGTATCCATGTGTTGGCTTGCTTCTGTTTTTGTCATATGTTGCTACTGTGTGCTGTATAAGCAGATCCATATGTGCTGGGCAGAGATTTGTCAATGACACTCATTCAGCAGTTAACTATTAAAAATCATCATTATCATCAATAAGATAAACTAACAACATCATCTATCAAACTCATTTTTACAATTCACCCAGATCTGCTAACATTGTGTAGTTTACTGATCTATTCAGCTTGACATAAAAAGTATCCATACATTTGTTTTGATGAATAAAAAAAAAAGTAAGAGGCAGAATTTGTCGGAGAGGCCGAGCAAAAAAAGTCCTGAAATCTGTTCAGTTCACAAAATCTATTGACAACATTTCAGTGCACAGAGCTTCAGGTTGTTTTACTGAATACCAAGTGTCAAATACACCTTTGTACACTTTCAGATTAAAGTCCTGAGAGTTAAGAAGGTCAGTGGTTGTAGTTATAAAACAAACTATTTTTGGGTGGCTCTGGGATAAGGATGGACACAGAATATCAAGTACAGTGTCCTGACCTTCAGTGTTTAAGGTCTGCTCAACTACAACTGTCCTCCTGCTAGAAAAACAATTTGTTTGTGTGTCTGTCTGTCTTTCTTTCTCTGCGTCTACAAAAGATTAACCTAGGGAATGATGTGATCTGCAGAGAAAGGGATCACAGGGTGCGGCCCTCTAAACCCATCCCTGCATTCTTGTCTTCCCTTTCTCTGCTGCCATTGGTCGCTGTCCCTGCTACTTTCTGTTTCTCAGAGCGAACATGTTACAGTCAACCCACCTCCTGTTCTCCCTGTGCCTTTGTTGCTTTGCTTTTGCCTCTGTCCCTTTTCCCACTTGCCTCCATGGGAACTGAAGTTAGCTATGCACAACAGGATTTCTGGCTGTGTCAGTGTTTCCTTTCACTGACTGCTCTTGTGCACGTACAGCAAACAGTTGTCTCTATGAGACAAGCTGTTTAACATTTGGTTAAAGACCCAAGGAAATGTGACAACACCTACACACAGACCTACGCACTTAAACAAAGTTCGCAAAAAACATACCAGATCTCCATTTGATGATGTCATTGAACTCTTCGTTGACTCCTCCCTCTGCAGTGTCTCCGTGTGATGCCATCGTTGCCAATTAATCCAATGCTAGTGTCAATTGTGTGATATAGTGTCACAAAGATGCACCTGTAAATGAGAACAAAAAACTTTAAGTCAAATTCACACAAATCCAGACTCGCTGAGTACTTGAAATGATAAAACACATTGCTTCTTCTACTGGTGCCTTTCTGGTTCAAAGTATGACCTTATGCTGTGGAAACCTCTTCTCATACAGAGGTCTGGAAAGTGGAAGTGTCACATGCATTGGAGCTACACACACAAACCATTCAAACATAGTATCACACATACACACACACACACACAGGAAGACCTGGCACTTGATGAGAAGAAACATAGGTCATTAAAACACTAACAGCTGCTTGAGACTTACACCTCAACGTCCACTCGGAGCTGATGGGGAACTGTTTCACACTATGACACTGATTTATGTGTGAAACGACTCCTGTCATAGTAATTGAAGCTGACAGTTATTGCTAAAGACGTTTGTAAAGCTCAGGAACAAAGAGGTCAATTATCTCAAGAGCCTGAAACACCCACAGAGCAAGGAAATAGTGGCCTGTTGTTTTTTCTTACAAAACGTTCTTTAAGACCCTGGACACTTCTCTGATTAATTTCTTTTCAAAGGGTGCAAGTAAAGAGAGTTTGCATTAAGGAATGAATGAATGAATGAATGAATGAACCATTAGGTTTCAGTGCTAATATTTACAAATGGTACTGTTGTTCCTATCTCTAAATGATCATTTTTGATCAAAGCAATAGATTATAGTTGTTATGGATTACAACTGCTACAGTTTTTGAAACATGTCTTTTACTATAGCCCCAATGCTTGTGCTTGTGGTCAGTTTTAATTCAGACCCAATCACCCTCACTGCCCAAAAATAGCTCGCTTTGACCATGAAAGGAGTTTATGTGTAGTTTTATCAAGCGGTGTTCTTGAGGGCTGATGCAAGACCCAAAAATAACAACTGTAAACTAAGGGAAGAGGCAGTCCCATCCATCGTGCTGGTGTCTTTACAATTTCAGTTCCTCTCATGGTGAAAGGACTAGTTTTGACAACCAAGGCAAAACAACTAGGGAGATACAGTCACTTTAATCTTGACTCTAAAGCTGTACATTTACACAGGCATGAGTGTAGTACAGCTCTTTATAGCATGGCTGATTTGAACAATACCAGGGTGTCAGTGCCTTGGCTTGAGCCCAGTACATTTAAAACACTTGAATCCATGTCTAGGTTAGGACTTTAAAACAGTAAATCTAAGGTGGCCTTGTTACAGTTAATGTTTCATTACTTGGCTATGACTGCAGTATGTAGAGCTCACCTGAAAAGCTACGTGCAGCGCAGACATTTATTTATTTTATTTTTTGTAATTTATTCCTAAATTGTTGTTTTGTTTTTATATTACATTAAAAGCTTAATTTGGACCCAAAATCCGACTCTAACCGATAGTCAACATTCATTTACAGGTCTGAAGCTTTCCATGGATCCAAGTCACACACTCACCTCTGCTGTCACCAAGGAGTCAGGAGACGTGCTCACTCACAACAAGTCCAAACCGTACAGAGTCTGGACACTCAGATACGGCCAAGTATGTTTGCAAAGTTGAAAACTTTAAAAAGTACATCAATTCGGTTCATTTAAGGCATTTTCTACGAAATACAATGCATTCGTTTGAACTAACTAGCTGACTAAAGACAACCGTCCTCAAGCGCATCCAGTATCCACAATGTGCTATTAAAAAAAAAGCTTTGAGACGCCTTTTTTTGGCCACGAAAAGCACAAAGCACATCTACCGTAGTGTTGGAGGCTGACGGCAGGCTGTCTCCTGGAAACGGAGAGATGGTTATTACATTTCACGCGTCAACACCGCGGTCCTGTGGACTCAGGTCCCACAACTTTGTTCCTGTTGCTTACTTGACTCTTTCTCTCTACTGCTTGTAGTGTTAAGCGTCACGGTGTTAGCTAAACATGGCGGAAATGCTTCAACGTGCCTTTCAAAGTAAGGGTACAAGGAAGTTGAACCACCTAGCAAAATTAGTCGCATCGTTTGTATTTTCTGATAACAGAGTAATTTTACAATGATTTAACACGCTCGGAAATGTAATAATCGGGTTACATAGAGGCGTCTTACGTTAACAGACACTCCGCCATTCAAGTCATTGTGTTTATTAAATCGTATAGTGACTTCTCCACATTAACTGTCAGAGGACTGATAACGTTTACGTTAACCTTTCATACTGACCAATGTTTTTCTCTCGCTATGGGCAGTATTTTTTGCTGATTTTACTAAACCGTCACGTCAGTCAGATTTACTTTGAAGGTTTTTACCGGAAGCATAGCACTCACTTTGGGTGACTTGACAGTGGACTTGAGCTTTTCCCTCTGGCTGTAAAAGTTTTCCTGACGCGGAGATGGAAACATGGCGCTGTCGGCGTCACGTGACGTAACACCAGCGAAACCAGTGATTCCCACTGGAATACAAAAAACTTTAAAGAAACTGTGTGGAACAATAACTGCTGTTTATTAGGACACGGGATTTATTTTTGAAACTTTTCCTCATAAACGTACTACAATTCGACTGTTTGCACCAAACAATGCGTTTTATTGTCATATTTGTAACGTTTTATTCGCTATAATGATAAATACAATTGGCTATAAACAAGCAGCAAAGCCACAGTATTAAATTAAAAACTTACTAGAGTAACGGTACTGCCAACTGTGGTTATAGCATCAAAACAGTGCACATAAGAGACACATAGACCCTGTCAGTAACTTTAGTGGGCTTACATGGGCATATTATATTATTGGGTTGATACTCATGCATGAAGATGTAAGCTGTATCTACCGTAATTGCTGTGGCTGGTCCAGGTAGACCCTGTTTGACCTACTTCATACTGTTGGTAAAATAAACGAACCACTTTTCCCCCCAATGTGGTTTCCATTAAACTGTGGTCAAGTGTATATGTATGGTACGTTCAAACAAGTGAGGCATAATGAGTTACTTGCCAACACTATTTAACAGAAAGTCTTGGAAATTATTGGGCAAACAAAAGATACAATGTGAGTCATTAAATATGTGTCTTATTTTAATCCAAAATCTTCACATTTTTTCCCCGTGGCAAACTACTCAGTAACACAAATTTGCATACAATACAGAATGTACAAATCGACTCTATGTAATTTCAGTTCTTTTAAAATGAACGTCTTCAATACATGAAATGTGTCTTTCAATAATAAGGAACTTTATTTATGTATCACATCTCAGTCACATACATAATGCAACAAAACCTAAATAGCAGACAATTGGAAATGCAGTTACGAGATACAAACAGGTAGGGAAAATAGAATTACAACATAATTTTAAAAAACTACAATATAAATGACAATAATTACATTACATACAATACATACATACAATACAATATCCATAAACCCCTCAATTGAATCAGATTTCCTTTTATTATACTGTGTAGTGTGTTTCCCTGAAAAACAACAACTTTTCCAGTACCTAAGGGGACAGAATAATAGATTAAGGCACCTCGGAAAGAGTCTCTGTGGCTTTGGGGATGCAGAGATGTTGATCCTCCATTGTAAGCCTTGATCCTTTTCCCTCCCTCCTCTCAGTTGTCAGGCTCATTTGTGGATGCTTCCACACACAGTTTAAACAAGGAGCTCAGTTTCACAAATTAGTTCTCTCTTAGGCTTCGAACATCTATCAGATGACACTACATTTGTTTGGGGGTTGTAATAGAAGGAGTAACAAGACAAGTGGGAACTCAAACCTTAAAATTCACCCATATATTTACAATAATGACCAGGTAAAATGAGACATTTCATGGCAAAACTGCTTCATATGTGTTATAGAAACATTGTAGACCTATATGAAATTTCAACATGTTTCAAAAGATACCTTTTCTATCTAATCCTTCTTGATCTATGAGGCTAAGGTTCATAAAACTACTTCAGAAGAGCTGTCGCAGCTATTTTCTGACAAGCTTTTCCAGTGGCAGACTCAGATGACTAGGTATCTATGAGTCCAAGGCATCGCCCTTGCAGAGAAATTATAGGGATGAAAGTGTGTTGGCCTCCAGTGAGCCAGTGCTGGACTCCAGCCTAGGGACCGCAAAAGGGGCTTACAGTGCCCTCTACTGTCCCATATACGCAATTACTCCTAAGACATTAACTGCATTTATTTAGTAAAACAGATAACTGTGACATAGAAGGACAGTTTAGAGTCTCGTAACATGTCCAGCCCAATAGAGGGAAAAATACCTAATATCACAACAGTTTGACAACGTTGTGGCGATTTTTGCATATATAGTGTTTATTTTGCTGTTACCATATATTTACAGAGTTAAATTTACGGTTTACAGAAGTCAGCAGCATATAATGACATTTCTTCTCATGAATCGTGCCTTTGTGATACTGCGTTATCACGCCACTGTGACAAATACGGTTTTTGCGTTTACCTACGGTACTTGCATGAAGGTGACAGAGATAGCATCAAAACAGTTTACCAGGAGTGGGGTTCGAACCCACGCGGACATATGTCCATTGGATCTTAAGTCCAACGCCTTAACCACTCGGCCATCCTGGTACATACACCATTCCTTATCATCCTTCCCCTACAAAATAATAATCATTCCTATAAGTTTCGTGAAAATATTTTACCTTTAATTTACCGAATATCTGCGCTGACCAAATGTTCATCGTCGTTATACTGGTTCCGTATCCCATGGCAACTATGATGCAAGCGCAATGCTACCTGCTCACTTGAAGAGTAGCACCGAAGCACACTTGCTAATAGTACAGCGTTTCAACAAACGATCGCCGTAAATAAGGCTTTGGCGAAACAAAACAAAAAACAGTTTCTTGGCTTGCGAGAACCCTTCCTATATCTATCGTTAAAATACCACCAGAAAATAGCTAACCTTGATAACTAACAAGAGCCAGCAGCTAATAACATTAGCGTATAGTTAGCATATGCTAAATGATACAGCACAAGTTTCGGCAGACTAGAAACTCTATGCACGATTCAGCCACACATGACGGTGAGTGCGGCTATTACTAAACCAGGCACAACGGCGAAGCAGTAGTTTTGTTTTTTTTCTAAAACCTCTTTAGTCATTTACGGAGTCATACAAGAGAAACGATCAAGTAAAGTCTGCAGAAACTTTGATAACCTGACGTGACTTCAACCCTACCTCCGGATATTTCTGCGCCTGTTCGAGTGAGTCTGTTAAGACAGACGCCGTCAAGTCATCATTCATTTCACACATCTACGTATAACATAACTTCAATGCTAATTTAAGTTCTCAGTTTTTAATAAAACAAACAGAAACGACGTAATAAACAACATAAACTACTAGATCTGTGCGATCCCCAACCTACCTCAACAGCTGTCGATCCAATATAACTTTCTGTTGGACCACACAATCTGACATGCCATCTGAATGCTGGCTCCAAAACTGTCTTACTTTACAGTATACAGCAGGTAATATCAGTGGATCAGATGGCGTGCCCCCAGTGGTAATGCTGCACAGTATGTGTAACTCTTAAGAATCTGGATGATACAGACGGTTTGAATTTCCCCCCCTTCTCCAACTCTGCCATAATGTGTTTCTATTTTTAGCAAAGTAAACTTGGTATTGCTATTCTTTGGGGTTCCTGTATCCTGCTCAGCCAACAAGAACAGTATCTCTAACCATGTGAGCATATTACCTAACTGGTTAGTGTTAAAACCAACATGACACACCTGTTACCGTCTTTGACAGTTTCAGCTGTCACATTCTCACTTCCGTCTGCCCTTCCACTTACAAGCCAGGAGAAGTTTTCCTCTAAAGCAGAAAGCCCAGAAGTCACATCACCACCACATTATTTAGGACTTTGATTATTTGCTGCATTTCTGCATAGTTACCACAAATACATGTCATTTTGCACCACTAACTGCATTTTGTCAACTCTCCTTACATTCTTGCTGCTCGTTACTCTCCTTACTCCAATTCTTCTGAAATCATTTTCCACATGACCCATCTAACTAAACTGGCATTTTAGCCAATGACAACAAAATGGTTTTTATTTGTCAAAACAGAATTTATTTTCCATACTGCTTAAATGTTAATTATTTCAACATAAATTAAAGTTACTTCCTTTTAAAATGTAGGCCTCTCTCTTCCACCCACAATCACAAAGTATTCATTTTATTTAGTTATTTTACTATAAATTAAACTTCAAACAGCTACTAACGCCAAACCTTACATCAGGTAAAATGATACAGTTTGCTTCTATTTAAGGCAAAGGGGAAAAACTGAGTGTCCTTGTAATGGTTAGATTTACCATGAACAATACACATTGCATAACACTTCTTGCCAGCTGTTTGTAAGTTTTCATACAGGTTAATATTTTTTCTGTTTGAAATCATCCATAAAAAGTCAAATTCATGTCTAAAATAACTGGTTGTGTCTCCAACAGGGCAGACAGGGACAACACTGAGTAAAAGGATTTTTCCTCTTGTACTGTAGTGCCTTCTTGATGTCAACATTAATATTTTCAACATAGTCTTCAGTTCTGCGCACATTGGACTCGATGTTATTGAGTGTGCATCCCTGCTCTTCTACCAGCATGGCCATATTCAGGAACAGTTCATGGACGTCCTTCATCCTGGCCTCCAGCTCCACTAGTTCCTTGTGTCTGCCTTTCATCTCACACATTGCCCAGCGGTGTGAGCGTGCACCTTGTGTCTGCAAACTGTGGGACAGCTCATTCCATCCCTCACCTTTTTTGTCCACCAGATCATCCAGCTGTTCATCAGTGACATCAGACCCCATAATGGAGGCCTGCCTCTGGATCCTCCCCCGACATGTACTCCTCTGCTTCTCTTCAGTCTCATTGTAGTCTCTCATGACAGCATGGAAGGCACGGGTAAGTGTGTCATGCTGAGCTCTGGCAATGCGGCCAACAGCTGAGTTGGGACCTTCTTGCTCTTCGAGCTGCTTGCTCTCCTTACCTAGAGCCTGCAGGCGGACGTGAAGAGCCTCTCCACGTTGCTGGATTGCCCTGGCAATGGAGTCAGAGTCCTTCTTGAGTAGGGTGAGGCGTCGCACGGAGGTCCCAAAGCGTTCATTGTGTATACTCAGACGCTCAACCTCTAAGCGGAGCAAGGAGATCTCCTTGCGTATGGACTGGGCTTCCTTCAGGATGTCTTCAATAGCTGAGGAGCTCTCAAACACCACTGCCTGTTGAGAGTGAATGATGTTGTCTTCGTCTTCCTCATCACTGTCCTCCTGCTCCTCACTAATGGTCTGTAGCCTCTCCAGCAAGTCCCGCATTCTGCCTGAGAAACCAAGTGAAAACACAATATTTGTTATTGGGCTCATTTTTACTCTAACTTTTGATTTTATGCATTATCTTCATCAGCATTTAACTTTAAAGTACTCAACCTTCCACAATAGTTCACAGACAGGGAACATGGAAATTGATATCAAACTTTATGGTAACACTGTACAGTCTACTGGCTAAAATTACCAGAACTGTAGCACACAATGACCAACCATATTTACTTGTAGTGGGTTTTCTGTCTTCTGTGAAAACAATGACAGCTCTCACATGTCAGTGGAATGTACCCATTACACCAGGAACAAGGAAGAAACAAACTTAGACAAAAGAAACAGGATGACGTCAGAAGACATATGTGATGTATGTTCATCTTAATTGTCATGGAATATTCATTTTGTCAGTCTCATGGTGGATGAAACATACAAAATTGTAGCATGGTTTGTCTATATCATTGACATTTACCCTCTCACACAGTCTCATACAATCTTTACAGGGAAAAGCCATTTCCTCATTCCTCATGCCTCGTACTGGTACAAGATCAGGAGACCTTTTTGAAGGTGTCTCAATACATGATAAAACAATTCAACATTTTCTTAACTTTGCCATTGACTAACCATCCAAGCTGCCTAAGCAGTGGTAGCATCAACCAAACCCTATCAATTATCCACTTGTCACCAGCTGTCTCTGCTGCAACAAAATCAAATGCCACTCAGGCCTCAAATTAAAGATGGTCTCACCTGTTGAGACTGGCTCCCAGTTTCAGAACACAGTCCTTCAGTGGTTCTTACTCTCATTTATTTGGTCCAAGGTGTTTGAGGAAAGCATCTTTTTATTCTGACAAAGGAAGCTGGCTGTTCGCTGGGTGTGAGTGTGACTGCCGCCTCCTACTCCCAGGTGACAGATAGACCCTCCCATTGTGACATTCAGTTCTTCCTTGAAGAGAGATGCATTTTTTTCTTTTTCTTTTTCTTTCTCCCCCCAGCTTCTTTTCACTTCAGGAAACAGGGGTCAGTTAGTATTTACCAGTACGACGGCATTCCTTTCCAATAATGCAACCAGGTTAGTTTATGAAAAATTTAGCTTGGAAATCTAAGAAATTAAACTTTTTGACAGTCTACCACTGGATCAATGCAGGTCAAGCTGCCATGCCTTTTTGACTGGTGTTACTGTGAATGGGGATGTCACTGAGAGGAGGGGACCCTGAGTGATTGATTTACCATAACCAAAAGCTCTACAAAACACCTAGCACATGCTGGGGCTCATGTATTTGATCATATTTAACATTTTTAGCTGTAAGCCTGGTGTGTGTGTGTGTGTGTGTGTGTGTGTGTGTGTGTGTATCACAGTGAGAACTTAAAGCAAAAAAAAAAATCATTAAAGTATACGATTAATGAGTGAAACTCATGAAGTCTTTATTTTCATGTGTTGATGGAGATTTCAACAAGAACAAACACACTCATGCTGTATTTTAATACAGTTATTTATATTGTAAGACACCCCAAAACAAGACATAGAGTCATAAAAAGGCAGTGAAGAGTAAGATTATATACATAACAGAACATCGACAGTGTGCTCCCTACGTAACATCAAGAGTGATAAGAGATCTCAGACAAAATGCTGTTAGTTACCAGTATCCTCAGAAAAGATGAAAAATACGAGAAAATGGTGGACAAAATGGCTATTTTCTATCAACTTGTGTATTTCATAATTTATATATACAGTACTGCTGAAAATATTTCCATCTGCATCATAACTCAGTCATTGGGGAGTATGTTCTGATTTGAGATACCTGCCTCAAACCTTTCATGAATATACTACAGAGGGAGTACCTAAATGTAACTTAAATTATTTTTTTATCTAAGTGTGTCTGTCTCTCAATCTAGGTAGATGTCATTGATTGAACTTTTTTTTCCATTCTCTATTTTACTTCCTGGAAACATGGGGCGTGTTGCTAAATACTTCATGATAAACACTTAGATAACATATTGCCTTAAGATTTTCTGTCTTTTGTTTATCTCGACAGTATTTTGCATAATTTCTGATCCCTCTACCAATTTCTATACTGCATGATTATCAATCGACACATGGGAAGCAGCTGCAAAACATCTTTCTAAACGGGTTGTTACTGACATGACGTTTGGCCTTGCCGAGTTTGAAAAGGGCACTCTGTATGTGTTCATCAGTTTTCTGAACGTTAGTCTGGATGGTGTTCAGCATGGGACCCTGCTGCTCAACTAGCACGGCAATGTCCAGGAAAATCTCATGGATGCCCTTGATCCTCGCCTCCAGTTCCACCAGCTCCTGGTGACGTTTCTCAATCTGGGTCAGAGCTGATCGAGCTGTTTTACCTTCGGCTACCATGTTGTCATTAAAGACATACCACTGGTCATTCTCTATCATGTCATCTAGCTGCTCTCCTGTCACCTCGCGCCCCACGATCTCCATCTGCCTTTGGATCTGGGATTTACAGTTCTCCCGATGGCTCATCTCTGCCTCATTATAGTCAAACATAGCATCACGGAAGCCATTACTAAGACAAGCATACTGGGTTCTAGCAATACGTGTAATGGCGGAATTTGAACCATGAGCTTCCTCTAGCTTGTGGGCTGTACCGTCCATGTCCTTCAGACATGCTAGAACATTCTCAGCCCGAGCCTTAATATCAGCACCAATGGCGTTGGAGTCCCTTTTAATAGTGCTCATGGTGGTGACACCCTGAAGCATACGGGCGTTCTGCTCACGGAGCCTTTTAACTTCCAGACGGATGAGTTGGATTTCTCTGTGGATGTCTTGTGACTGAGAAAAGACCTCAACCAGAGCGGGGCTGTTGTCAAACACTATTGCCTCATGGGGCAACTCCTCCTCCAGGTCTACATTACTGAAGGAGTCGGAGACAGCGGACTCTGCGTCCTCCATCGAGTCCACATGGCTGCTGGACATTTCCTGTAGGTGGCTCAGTCTGTCCCTCATGGTTAGGGCTATAGAGAAGAAGTGAAAAATTTAGTTTCAGATGTTGAGATGATATTCTGTTTGTTTATCTTTCTTCTAACACACGTAAGTAAAGATGGACAAATAAAGTGAGCTGGAATAAACTTTTTGCTATATAGAGATTAATGAAGCCAAATCAAAGCCAGATACAGTTTGCATTTACAAAACAACTCTCTACATTTCAACATGTCCTCTGTCTCTTTCAAGCTGCCTTGCCTGTTCAAAGGTATTTTCTCTCTTCCTTCAGATGCATCTCACCCAGTACCAGTCAGTGGCCTAACAGGTTCCCCAAAGAATAGTCCAAGGTGTTGCTTCTCACCAAACTAGTTCTATTAACTTAAGATCAGTCTGACGTCCTCACCCACACATCCAGTTTAACTCTTCAGCTCTAACTAGGGCATTGGCCACTACATCTCAGACTTTGGATATCTACCTATTTATCTATGTTGTTGTTTTTGTTGTGTTTTCCTATTTTTGGTGGCCAATAACACAATCCATGAACAGTTCCCCATTGTGTTAACATGTATTTGATTAAATATTGGAACTGAATAATTCTGATATACACAGACTTAAGTCAACATGTTGGAAATCAATGTTCAAGACTACTGCAACATTTAACTTGACACTCTCAGGAAAACATCCATGCCTTTATAGTAATTACTCAGATGATCTTTAACTGTTTAGTCGTGTGGTTAAAATACTGTAACAGGCAATGTTTAACCATTTTGTGGTTGGTAAATTCAGGACACATATGGTAAAAACTATAGATCTCCTCTGAAGCTATTTTGAAAAGAAGCCTATGCTTTTTTTGGGGGACAAATTTAGCTCACTATATTTTTAGGTCATAGCCTTGTGTCTCTACAGATTTGCTCATCAGCACATCAACGTCATGATCATTTCCAACAGTTGTTGTAGCTACTATCAACAGCTGGCTGAATTTATGTCAAGTGTACTTAAATTAATTCGTGACAGCACGACTAAGGCACGGATCCTTACCTGTGTCGCTCTGATGTCAACGGATATCAAACGTTGTCCTTAAGTGTAAGGTGGCCGCGGGGCCG
>OMNW01018924.1:0-10310 GCA_900303245.1 Selene dorsalis | reverse complement strand
TTGCAGTACCACTGTGTTTACTGCTGCCTTCATTTCTTTTCTTTTCTTAATTTGTACTTTCATTTTCCTCTCATCTTGTCCTTCAGTTTAACCTCCATCTGACTGGTGACATTCATGCCATCACAGCTGCCAACAACCTGGTGGCGGCAGCTATTGATGCCAGGATGCTCCATGAGGCAACGCAATCAGACAAGGTGACTACATGATGATGAAACGATGAAAACATATCCTTACACCACACTGTGAACAACAGCTTGATCTGTGCGATAATATAATGAGAGTTCCGATAACACAAAATGGTATCAGTAATTTGGTATTGATATTGATCATTCTCTGTGGCTCTAGTCATTGCACAAAATGCACAACAGTATTTATAAACTGTCAAAACAGACAAAAGGACACAAAAGGGAGGTCTATAAAAGAGTATCGCACTCAGAAACATGATAAATAATTAATAATAAAAAGTCTTAAAGAAAAGAATATTGGCCGTAGAAGGTACATACATAAACAATCATGTGTATGTATGAACATGGTACAATTTCAGCGACCAGGTGTATATGACTAGCTCTCATTGCTCCACACATGAACTCAGGCAGTGAACCTCTGCATGCGCACACAATACAATGCTGTTATTGTGAAATGTCACAAAATATTCACAGCATAAAACATGGAACAGATACAAGGACTATTAACCAATAAGTCCAGTTTCATTTGGTATGTTTGTGTATTTAATTTGGTGCATTCAATTCATGAGTTCAATTGTGTTTTCTCCCAGATGCAGTTAAATGTACTGTACTTCACTAATGTAATTGTTTTGTCTTATACCTCCAAGGCTCTGTTTAATAGACTGGTCCCCTCAGTGAATGGAGTCCGAAGATTTTCCCCCATTCAAATCTCCAGGCTTCATGTAAGTCTTAAACACTGCAGTACCTCCTCATTGCCAAATATTTATGTCTCTTGTCTCTTTTCATGACTGTAAGTAATGCCATTTTATTTATTCTTGATGAAGAATGTATGACATCATTCTTAACTCAACACAAACCTTTTTCTACATAGATAGAAGGGGGTAGATAAAACATATGTCATCTGTTGTTTTCCTGTTTTGTTGGATAAAGTTCTGTGGAATGAGAAGTTAAAAGGACTATAAAATATTTATTGATCTTAATGGACAAATTGAGAGATAAAGAGTTGTGGCTTTAAACAGAGCTCTCCTGGTGAACCTTTTGAACCTGACTGCGAGTTGAGTTGCCTCATTGTCATTTGGTCTGGATTTGTTTTTGCATGTTTGGATAATGGTGTGTATCCAACTTTGATTTCAAGGAATTGAATTATCACAATTATCCCAAGATGGCAAATAAACTGCTGGATTTAGCATTAGGGCCACAGCTGGGATAGAAATCTGGAGACACAGGCGGAACCAAAAATTGCACTTAAGCACCATTTTCTCTGACAACTCCTAGAAATGATTCAGTGATCTTCTTTTTTGCTCTTCAATTCCAGCGTCTCGGCATCAATAAAACAGACCCAGCATCTCTGACACCAGAGGAAGTCAGTGCCTTTGTCCGTCTTGACCTTGACCCTGCTAAGGTCACCTGGCAGAGAGGTACAGTATAAGTTACTCTAACATGAAACACAACACCACTTTACCCTTAACCATAACTGTAAAGTAGTGGTTTAGTCTATGTCATACTCAGTATACCCACTGAAAATGAATTAATATTTCCGTATACCCACTACAACAAAACTATCTAACTATAGTCTATCTGATACAGGCAGTATATCCACTACAACAAATTAGACTACACCACTGACAAAAAACTTTGCTTTATGTGTCTTAGTTATAGAAACCTTTTTACCAGTCAGTCAACTTTGTCATTTTTTGTTCCATCTGTAACTTAACATTATGTTCAAATCTCAGATTGTAGAATGTTTTACCTTTGTTTCTCACCTTGAGGTTTGGGGTACACAATGACAGTATTACATACAGACCAGTCAGCGTGACCGATTATTTACTGAAGCTCAGAAGCCATGTGGTTTTGACACTCAAAATTAAACTGGTACAAACTGACCTTGTGCAATTATGGTGTTTTCACAGGGACAGTGCTATGAATGAGACTGACTCTTGACACAGGCAAATTTTACTCATACTCTCTCGTGCTCGATACTGATCTCGTGACTATCGAACAAATCTAATTCGCTGTTATCAAAGACAAACGCAACCATAATGTCGGTCTCTTAGTGAAGAAGGTCACATGCAGTCTTAAATTAGACGTATGTTCTTCAACTGTAGTCAGTTTTGAAATAAGTATCGTCAGATTTTTTAATTGTTATCAATGGAAATTGTCATTGATACCTCTGTATGGCGCTCTGTTATCAGAGAATTAACACATTATGTAGAAGCGCTGCAGTTGTAAGTGAGGGGATGATAAATTTGGGTATGGTATGAGTGGGAACAGCCACCTCAGTGGTAGCTGTGTTGGTTTAAAGTTGTTAGTGAGAACTACCAGCCGGGCGCTGCTATGACTGATGTGGTATTTACTCCAGGGGCTCCACAGGGCATTCTTAAGAGACGAACCCTGGAGATTAAAAACAGATTTAGTGCCTAATGTTGTGTGGGTGTGACTGTGTGCCTGTGTGTTCATGAGACAAACCATGTTTTTCCACTTTCCCTTTCATTTTATCAAACCAGCATGAGAATGATGTTTGACTGTTGTGGTTTTCATGGATGGTTGTAACGACAGCACAGTCCCAGAACAACTGATTTCTAGCTTTATTATCAGAGAATAGGCTCAGTGCTGAGTGAAAGAACCTTTAAGTAGCCAATCCCTTGTAGCAATAGGCGCTTTGTGTGTGTCAACACCTACTCACAATAACAGATAAGAATCTCTCCCTTTGTCAGTCAGTGGCTTTATTTGGAAGCCTCTGGATGTACATTTCTATCTATTTAACAATGTGTGGAAATTGATTTTTACAGTTTGTCATATTCAGGCTGATAAATCTTGTACATGTCTGGCACATCACACTAAGTTTTTCCTACTTTTATTTAAAGCTCAGGTCTTGTCTGTTGTTGATGTTTTGTCAGTTTAACCACTATAACAGGTCATATTCAGTCATGAAAACTTTAAGCCAAAGAATTTATGAGAAATGTAGCAGGAAATGAAAACTGACTTTTTGTCTTTGCGTTTCAGTTGTTGACACAAACGACCGTTTCTTGAGGAAGATCACGGTTGGACAGGCGAGCACTGAAAAAGGACAGATCAGAGAGGTATGCAACATTAATGCCTTCACAATCTCAAACACTCTAAATTTACAACGTTATTTTAAAAATATTTTTCACCCACATGCTTGGTTTTGTGTATTTGTATGATAAACTGAGTACGAGTCCTGTATCTGATCTGGACTGAAGCCCTCCACATTCACTCTAGAGGCTTTCCTGATCCGTGTGTAAAATTACTATTAACATGGCATCAGATGTGTGTTTTCAGTAGTTGTACAGTAAAATGATGAAGTGTTGTGTTTGAAAACACACACACATACACACACATGGACACAGATGCACACATACACATACTCCTCTCAGTTTCCCTCCCTCGTGCCCATGATAAAGCCCAGATGTATTTTACCCACATGTCTGTAATGACAGCTAAATGAAATCCTGTAAATAAACACTTCACCTCAATGGGAAGCAAGCAGGCTTTAGTGAAAGCAAATGTTTAAAGAAGGGGAAAAATGACCCACCCATCCACACACACAACACACAGACACACAGACACACACACACACACACCTGGAAGAACCTCTGAGCTTGGTCAGCATATGCTTACATTTACCGCCATCAGTTCATCCACTCTGTTTCCCTTTCATTCCTGAGTCCTCCACCTTCCTCCAGTACTAGATACACTATAGCCCCTCAGGGTATTATCACAGGGAGTGGGAATAGAAATGTTGTGTTCCTTGGTGGTTTGATGTGGTTTAACTTATGTTTCTTTTTTTGGTGTGGAATGGAGACATATTTGGTTTTCCATACACATCCCTGTGGGTAGCTCTCATTCACTCCTTTTCTCTCATTTCGTGTTTGTCTCTTTCTCTTTAAGTTATTTTAATGTAACTCAATAGGGAAGGTCCCATCAAAAATGAATGTTTTTCGTTTAATTTCTTCCCTAAAATCATCACTCCAAAAAACAGACCATGTTCATAAGACTTTTATTCTCTTAGGCATGTGATAAATCTGGTGACTATTGTGTACAGTTTATCCTCCATCTGCCAGTCCCTGTGGAAAGCTGCCAGTTTGTATTCACATGGTGCAGTCACTATAGCACTGTGGTCTGAAGAGTTACTCAGAGGTCAGACATTTAATTTAATTTATATTATTTGGAAACTGTTTGGCATCATGCACATGATCTCCCACAGTAACAGCCATGAAACTACTGAATTTCTGCTTATCTATTTCATTTTTTTTTTTTTTTTGTAGATCCACCAGCTGCAGTGGCCACTACACAAAAAGTTCATGTTGTTTTCCTTGTGGTTTACATTGTGTATGATTTTCCTTTCCTCCAACTCTAGACTGGCTTCGATATTGCAGTGGCCAGCGAGATCATGGCCATTCTGGCTCTGGCAGACAGCCTGGAGGACATGAAAAACAGACTGGCACGCATGGTGGTGGGGACCAGCCGCTCTGGACAGCCCATCACCACAGAGGACCTGGTGTGTATAACTGTGTGGTCTTTTCTTTCAGGGAGTGTGGGAATTTTAACTCTGGCAGTCTCACAGTTGGCTTATCATCACTACATCTCAGAACTTCTATAAGGAAAATATCGAATCTGCTCCACTTAATCTTTTAATAGTTCAGATCCATCAAAATGCAGAAAGAAGCGTGAAGATCACTTGTTATGCATTGACTCATGCTACATCTTTGATGGTGACAGTTGTAGTGTATATGCTGGTATGAATTTTGAGATGAGAGTAGGTTCAGTAGTTTTCATTAAATCCCATTCATTAATAAAAAGGTATTGGCAGAAACTGCAACATTGTTTGAGAACACAAACATTAAAAAAACATTTGTTACTTTTGATATTATATAATTATAATTAATAATGAAGGTACTGCCCATACATTCAGTATCAAACTGTATTGTGTCGATGTTATGCTTTTAAGTATGACTTACATACATACAAACATACAGGTAATTGTTTTGTCCCCTTGATGAATGCATTTCTTAAATTTGTTTTGATTATTAATATCATTGTTTTTCCTTTTAATGTTACATACGTGTTGTCAAAACTGTGAAGATTTTTGCACTCTTTTTCAATTTGCATTACTTTCGTCCATTTGCCTTGCTATTTTCATAAACTGCAGTGCGTTGAGCCGTGTGTGTTTCAAAAAATGAGTTTCTCACATATTTTTAGAGAGCAACAAAGACACAAGCACCCATCAGGACAAATCTTGTGTTTCAGTGTGTGTACAAAAAAGTTCTCATCATCTAGTCTCTATTATCCTTTCTGCAATTTCCTGACAACCCTTTAACCTAGAAATTCCCCCTTTCCCCCTCTTGCTCCAAACACTGTACATTTCCCACTTTCAAGATGGTGTCTAATCTAGGTGTAACTTGTGATTAAGATGTTAGTCAGACTTTCAGGACTTTCAGCACAGATCCATCTGTGGGGTCAGCTGGCTGTGGTTTCCTTCAGAAAACTGCAGCCTGTGTTATTTCAGAGCTGCACAGGAGGATCCCCTATTAACTTACATTAGTCTGGTTAGTCATGATGCAAAAATGCCACCACACCTCAAGAGCCAGACCCAGTGGGAATATAATGTATGACTTTGTGTACTTTATATGTGTGTAAGTGGGTCCAGATTGCTGACAAGGCAGATTCTCAGGAACACAGGCTTTGCCTGCAGTGTTACCCTATAAAGGGTTATCATTTATCACCTACAACCATTTAGGCTTTTATTATATCAATATCATTTGTTCGTATTAGTGAGGTTAATTTTTTGTTTGGATCTTGATGACCTGTTCTCGTTTTCAACCACCACCCTCATATCTCTCTCTTTCCTCCTGTCCCGGCAGGGTGTGAGTGGAGCTCTGGCGGTGTTAATGAAAGATGCCATCAAGCCCACGTTGATGCAGACCCTTGAGGTGAGACACGCACATAACCCCAATTAAATAGTCATTATCCCGCTCAAGGTAGCGTCTTCGGAGGAATATGTGTCAGGATTAATTGGCTGCCTGTCCAGAGGGAAGAAGAAAGCATGCGCTAAACCTAGACAGAGAAGTGCTCCACTGATGGCTTTTAAGAAAGGATGATAGATTAACCTTTTCCTCCCATGGCTCCTTATCTTAATAGCAGTTTAGCGGTGTGCAGAGGGCAGATGGAGCTCCGAGACAGGAGGCCACCCGCTCCCAAATTCATACATACTGTCGGTTTAATGTGGGTGTGACAACTTATACCATAAGTCCTGCCTCTCACAGCATCTGCTTTTCATTTAGCCCGTGAGACCAACGGACATGTGATCACACAGGCACATAAACAGTTCTTGTATGTGCACACGTACACATAGCTGACCCGAGGCTGTCCCTGTACTAGAAAGAAAACACCCAACCCTCAAGGTGTGATGGATGGAGAAATGGAGGGGGAGTGGAGTTTAAAGGTTATTGCATTAACCGTCAACATCTTGTCTGCTTTCTATTAAGCAGGAGCCCCATTAATGGAAGAAACAAGTTTATGAACTGCCGGCCCATTAATTAACTTAACTAAGATATGAGAGTGTGGGCTTCAAAGTAATCAGTCATTGGGGTGGTTAGCAAGCATAAATAGGAGTAGCCTTTACATCCAACTATTAAGAGATGAAATATTGACACTTTAAGGTTTAAGTTAATCATTATGAACAGACTTAGCAGTTGCCTCATTAATTTTTTCATCACATTTTGTGTAAATGTTATAGTACTTATTCACTCACTCATAGTGTATGACAGTGGCTCCCAAACTGGGGGGTCAGTTTAAAATGTTATCATGTTTCTAATAACAGTTTTGTCTTTCTTTTGTTGTTTCAGAGCTATTTTGCGTTTGTTAGTTCTTTGTTGGTTTTGAAGAGAAAGCTTGATTACATGGTTATTGGGTGGGTAAAATAAATAGACTGTCCCAGATTTAGTGTTTTTCAAGGGTGTAGAGGGGGTGGAGTGTTGCATTCAGCTGAGATCTGGTTATGTTTTTTTGGAGGAAGCATTGCGGCCCTGTTGTGTGAAACTGTTTCCTGTGTGGGTTTCCTGTGATTTTGGTCAGGGAACTGGTATCGGGACCAACGGGGCCTCAGAGCTTCATGAGAATTTTCCATGGAGCTTGACCGTCCGTGCTTTCTGTGCCCTCTCCGCTAGTTGCTGTGTGTTGAACGGACATGGATGAGAATAGAGAAGCTGGTGTGTTAGAGAGAGAGAGAAGGTGTGTTTCTATGTTCTCCCGTCTGAAGCAGAGGAGATGTAGGAGTTTCTGAACACAAACCCCTGTGTACGTGTCTGTTAAGACGACCTCAGTCATTCTATGCGATTTTGAAACATCCTGCCTACGTGGAGTTCCACAGAGCGACGGCATAATGCATCTTTCCTGGGGAGTGGGAGTAGGGCATAGTCTAGACAGCCCAGGCTTTCAGGCGTGAGTCCTTGTGCTCAATGAAAATCTCAGCTGGGAATATTTTATTAATGTGGCACTCTTCTGTTGCTGGCACAAGAGATCCACTAGAAGAGGAAATAGTGAAATAATCTCCATCTTCCTGTTATTGTTCATCCCCTTTCCCAGTCTTTATTACCCTCTTGTCCACTTTTCATTTATTTCCACTGTCATCACCCTGTTGTTGCAGCTTATTTATCTCCCCATGTACGGATGTGGAAAGAGTGAAACCTATATATGGGGTCAAGTTAAAGTTCAGTAGTGGGAATACGCGTAATAAATGACGTGTGTTGTCTTTCCTTTGGAGGAGAGAAAAGTTGTTATTGAATGGTACTGAAAGGATGTTTTTTTTTGTCATCATGTGGTGCCATCCTTCCCTTGCTTTACTTTGCCTCTATCTTTCACACATTCTCTGTGTCTTCATGCAGTTAGATGCCGCTGCAATTTATAATACTGCTTTACATAGACAAACATACAAGTGGCAGCATTTGACAAGGCTTTGTTAAAATGCTGGCTCTACTCCCCCCAATGGGAGGCTGTTTATGCAGGCGGAGGGAGAGGTATGCAAACAAAAGCTTAGAAAATCGCACAAGGCCTTCCCATCCTTCCTTTTTCCTCCTTCTCAAGGAATTCGGAGGCAACGCAACAATGGGCCAGTTGCTCCCCCCCTTTTTCTTCTTGAGCACTCTTCTTAGTAATTTCCCTTTTTAAAGTCTCAGGAGTGCAGCAAGGATTGTGATCCTAGAGCAGATTCAACTTCTTTGAGGCCTTGTCTCATGCACAGTAAATGGGTGCACCCTGTAAAATATCTTTGAATAGTAACACAAACAACTCCCACAATAAAAACATGTGCAGCGGCCACAAGAGCTAAAGAGCTGACTTATCCAAGGAGCAATATTATCGTGGTGCACAGGACATCTCACAGGGCGTGAAGAATAAAAGTCAAAAAATAAATAACATTATGTTCTTGACATAAAAATGAAATACATTTCCCAGGAGTTGTCACCACTGCAGTTTATCCTTAGTTTCTCTGTATATACTGGTCAAAAACTTACAAATGACACATTAAAAAATATTTAAGAAATGTCTTAATAGGCATTAAATGCAAATGTCAGCCTTATGCCTTCACAGAATTGTACAAGGTCTGTAAGTCATCAATGACCAGCTTTTGATAGTAATAATAATGATAGATGTACATTTACATCCATGAATACTGAGCATGTGGTATGTGTCACTTTCTTCATTGTCATGCTGTTGTATGGATGTTAATACTTGCATACTTGAGTCAGTTGTTTTGTGAATGTAAACTGGAAGTAATTGTACTGGCCTGAGCGTCTGCAAGTTAACAGACACCTGCACTTGAAGTGCTCTTGAGTTTGTATGTGTGTCCAGCCCATAGAGAGTACTCCTAAGCAGCAGGGGAAGGAAGCCTGGCTCACAGTCAAGTCAGCATGCCAGTCCAGTGCCTCTTAACTTGTGCTTACTGTTTAGACAAACACAGTGCCAGCCAAAGTGCATCCACACTTCAATATTTATCCTGGGTGTTTGACTGAAAGATGTTGAATTTAGTATGAAAGAACTGGTTAGTCCTTATTTAACTTTGGTGGCGTCAGTTGCTGTGGGTTACACTGTTTGCTCACCTCCTCCTGTATGTTTGTGTGCCCCTCTTATTGTGGCAGGGTACGCCAGTGTTTGTCCATGCTGGGCCCTTTGCCAACATCGCCCATGGCAACTCCTCAGTGCTGGCAGACAAGCTGGCCTTGAAGCTGGTCGGACGGGAAGGCTTTGTGGGTAAGAGCACACGTCTGTGCATACAGATCACACACACACAAGCTAAGGCAGATGCACAACCGCAAAACTTTTGGGGATGACAGACAAAACAAAACTTTAAATGTATAGTCCAGGAGTTCCAGATGTGAAAGAATTTAAGGCCTGAGATTCCTCAGCAAGGCAGATTGAACTATAATTTACCATTTACTGCAGTCATGAACTTCATCTTGGTTGCCTGCTGCTGCAACCTTTGGCCTACATTCGACTTAGTTCTGTCCTACCTGCCTCTGGTTAACCGCTCTGCTGCTCTGGTGTCCTATTCCTGCGTAACTTTCTAGGAAACTGGTGAAAAGATTGCATAAAAAAACACAGGCGAGAGGAAGGAAGCAGGTTGATAATCTTAAGAGCCCATGGAATGCTTTAGAGTAAACCACACTAATCCCTTCAACGTCAAAGCATACTTGAGTATTTCCACTTTTATCTGTCCATCCGTCCCGCTCCTCTCTCTCTGTGTCTTCTTTTATTTTGGAAACAGAAATATGGTAGGAATGCCTATGTGCGCAGGTTTGTAGGGTTTGTCAAGAGCATTTGATGTCCTTTCAAATCGCCCCAAGACTGGTATTTATGCGAGACATGTTTTCTGCACGTAATAACAGGTAAAAGGAGCAGGGTGACATTAACGCAAGCTGTCATCTATGAGCTGGGTAAATGTGTAGGCAGCGTGGGCAGAGAGTTGGGTTTCACAACACTGGCGCAGGGGAGCAGGGAGGCTCGTACGTGTTTTTAAACCTCCACCCTGCTTGTTTTCCATCTGTCTGTCTCCTTCCCTCTCTTCCCTGTCCCTGTCTGTGTGTTTGTTACCTGACTCTCAGGTATGCC
>OMNW01018923.1:0-11804 GCA_900303245.1 Selene dorsalis | reverse complement strand
ATACTGAACAAGATGGGCTGCCTTTTTTTAAATTAAATCTGATTCTCATTTCTGCTAGATAGCCTGCCTTACCAATGACGCACATGTGGCTCCCAGCCGAGGAAGACCAGAACCTCAGAGGACTCCCACTGAGTTCTTAAAATATTGGAACCACCTGCTCTTTTTAAGAAACGCATGCAGACTACACACACGGATCCAGGTGAAGCCCCTGATTTTCCGCAGAGTCCACCCGTCAAATGTACTTGAGTTGTGACAGAATTTGAAGGGCAGTAAATCAGTTGAATAAAAACATTTTAACCATGCAGAGAGCCGAGACATGGATGATATAAATCAGTGGGTATAAATGAGTTGTCCTGCTGTTTGAAAGCTGGATGTAAATGTTTAGACACGAGCTCCTCAAACTGAGCACTCGCTCCGGTCTCAGCCAAAACTGTGCAGCATTTTGTGCAGAAGGCAAACACAAACAGCCCTGAAGCCATACATAAATACTCCTCCAAAAAGGCTTCAGTTAATAGGTCCACCGTTTAACGCTTTTCAAACAAACCATAAAAACTGATCAAATTTGTTAACATCCCTTACAATGACTCCGCTCCTAAAAGGGGGGGGCCCGTGTGTCAGTCTATGAAACCTAACTCTACGGTTAGGTTTCCACTGATACAGGGGTTTTGTATCCACAATTTATAGTGAGCTATTCCTTTAATGCACAGCGCATAACCCTTTCATGTTGTGTCTCCTCTTCCTCTGGGTCCTCTCCTGCAACATAATGTACGAGGCATTACTTAGATGTGCGTTGGTTATAAAACTACTTCCACAATTGTCAGGTGAGTCACTCCGTCAGAAGGAACCTACCACACCAGCACACCACCCTGTGATGAGGAAATGGAACTTGTTATGGAATGTTGAAATTAGATTAACAAACCAACCACTGTGTCTACACACGCTTTGAAGCAATGCTGCTGTTTCCTAAGGTAAAGTTTGTCAGTGTTGTGTACGGTGTACAATGCAGTAAAGGCAACACTACCATTTTCCATTTTGTTCACTACAAAAGACCTTGGGCGGAGGACAAAAATCATTATGCAATCACGTCCAAGTCACCTGCCATCAGACAGGTAATATCACAGCTTCATTACACACCCTTTCACTAACCCTGTTGTTGGGTTTGCATTCTTCAGTACCTCGCTATTATGTTGTACAAAACCTGCACCCAGAAACACCACCAAGCCCTCCACTGCCCGAATGAAACTCATTCCTAGGAGCAGAGTATCTTCCTGTTCCTCGGGGTTAATTCACATACTGAGATGTCCCAAATTCCTACAAATGGAATAAAAGATCACCATCCCATGTCCAATTTTATCATTATCGTTTTTTCTGAAATTAAAGCAGTGTATAATGCTGGCTAAGGCAGGCGATCTAAAAGAAATACCTTCTTTTAAAACTGGATAATTATTTTCTTATCAGTACTGACTGTATAGAATCAAATCCGCCAATGTGATTCAAAAATAAAAATATATTCATAAGAGGTGGCTTTAATGGAATATACTCAATTAATCAAAAGAGAGCTGTCTAGGGATGGCCAGAAAGGAAGCTGTCATTATGACATAAAAGGTTAATTTAAAAAAAATGATCTGGCATTAAGGCTCATGTACATATTTCAAATGAGCTGTCTGAGGACTGGGGTATAGTTTCAGCAGGACAGCAACATGACGGCCTGCGCTCTGTGCTGATGTCTCCATCAGTGGGAAAAGGTTAGTGACTCACGGAGAGCTCACCCTACTTGAGTCATGCTATCCAACGGTGAGAGACAAAAGGAGGTTGTAGGAACAAAGGAGACCCAAAACAATGATGTCGGCTCTTTCCTGGTTTAAGCGAAAGACTGAAAGGCAGCTGATACCTTATCAGTGTCCTTGCATTGCAGCACATGATTCAGATAAATTTGCTATTCGGTCACCAGAGACCGTGTCGTTTCACCCGCGGATGTGGCAAGTGATTGAGCAAATCTCATCTCCTCTATCCTCTACAAGTGTGCGTCTTTGTGCCACACAAGCACACAGGTCTCATGCAGGTATTTCCAGTTTGACAACACATGCTTGTTTAGTGTTCTATATTTGAACAGACCATGAGCATTTCGTTTTCCCTTGCTTTGACAAGGTCCAACTACAAAGTACTATTTGTACCATATAGCCATACTGGAACGATCCCTTCTCTCACTGCTGTACTATCTCTGGCACCTGATAGCACCTTGTGGACTCGTGTTTCTGCATATTTTGCAGCTAGCTTTTTCTAGCTCTGAAAATATGTTGCTGCCATTTTTGATTGGTTTGACTTTCTTTTTTTTATTGAGGCACTAAAAACATTTGAAGATTGTATGTGTCGTCTTCAAATGTCTCATTGTGTTTAGCCAAAAGTCCAAATACCCACAATATATTTAGTTTCTGATGTTATTAGAGAGAGAAGAGAAGGGGATCCTCTTATTTAGGAGACAAGGATCAAAAGATATTTGCCACTTCATCACAGCTTTGCATGAGAAATGTTGACACCGATTAATCAATTATAATAAATATGGTTTCTGCTGACTGACTGATCGATTAACCATTCAGGGAGAAGAGGCACTCAGGCTACACACACAGGTGATGGTCTAGTAAACCATGATGCCCCCCAAGTAGAAAACATACACACCTACCTGGTTTCATCTGAAAGCAAATCTCAGTAGCATCTGTTTTAATGTGTGACCCTGTCACAGTTTATGACCTCTTGTTCACCAGCAGCGCATCTCCAGATGATTGCATCATCGGCCTGCGATGATGACTCCACAGCAGACGCTGCTTAACGAGCCACCTGCCACTACCGCAATCATCTGGCTGAGCGGCTATAGGGTTATAATGTAACCGAGGGCTCAACCGACAACAACAGTCAAAGTTGGTGAGAGCCCGGAGCAGGTGCCTTCGTGTCCGTGTCTGGTGGACGTCGTCTTGCACCTTGTTGTTATGCATGCAGGTCAACACTTGTGACAACTCGGCATCAAATGACGCTCACAGGTGAAAGGGACGGCGTCGACCTAACTAAACCGAGAGATAAACAACGACTCACCTTTAAAGAGGTAGTCGTACTCGTCTTCCCTGTTGATCATAGTTTCTCCTCTTCGACAGCTGGAAGTCGAACAAACTTCTGGTGTCTATCTACTCAGCCGCTACGAGACCAACCGACCGACCCCCGCGGTTCACGACTTTAGCCTCACGGGAAACACGGTTAATTTTCACCCAGACGACGGTAACGCTGAATCCTTGCCGGGAGTGGAGGAGTACGACACCGTCGCTGTTACCGAGCATATAAAAACTCTCCAATGGCAACTACCGGCTGACAAACTTTCGTCTTCCTCACCCTCTGCCTCTTGCCATTACCGAGGCTGCGACGTAACGTCAATTCCTTTGTCCAGCCCCTACTTCGCTCCTATTGGTCGATAGCTGATCGACACCTGTCACTGGCGTTGATACAATTGGTCCGCCCTGCTGCCGTTCATGATTTGGCCGTTGTTCGTTAAGTTAGATGACGTCTGCGGGCCTTGAGCCACCACAGGTAATATCAGCCCTCAGGTTAGCTAGTAGCGCTAGCGAAGCCCAGCCGGCGAACAGCGGAACAACAAATACTGTGTCTCACCGCAACAAGTGTCACAGCACAGACACAGTGTTTTAAACCCAGTCAGAGCTAAACCAGCTCTTATGATACTTGGTTAATTCATTTTTTTTACATAATGATCCTGCTTTGTGTATTTGCTAGTTATATGGGGTCAGGGACTATTTTAACATGTTTACTGCATTGTTTTGTTTTTCCCTTTTCTTCTTCTCCTTTTTTTTTTTTTTTTTTTTTTTACCATTCTTCATATAGCCAACAAACACTGCCCCTCCAAAATAAAACATGTATAGCTACAATTATTAGTCAGTCAATCAATTGATCCCCGGTCCCTGTGTCCCTGATGAAATTATCTTTAGTTGCAGCCCTAAAACATGAAACAAGTATCAGTTTAAACAAGGAGTTTTGATAATGATTGATTTTTGCAGTCACCATTCTTATATGTGCATCACTGTTGGATCCCAAACAAAAGGGGAGTAAAGCCGGTGTCAGCTAAACAGCAGTTAATTCAATCTTCCTTCTTCCTTGTCCTTTCAGAGCAAATAATTCAAGGTGAGCTGCAGGTACACAGTCTATGGTGCACCCAGTGCCTGTAGTTCACCTTGAGTTGCATATAGTTTGTTTAGTGGATGTTAAAGTAAGATACAGGAAGTCCCATATGAAATAATAGTTTTTTCTAAGGACAGAACCATTCGCAGTTATTTACTACAAGTAGCCTAAATATTGTATTGTGTTCATCAGTTCACAGTGTATTTTGTTTTTAGATAACTCTTTGTTGAGAGAACAGACTTTGCCACAAAGATACAGAGAAAACAAGAAACTATCGTATGTATCTGACAGTTGACCAGGTGTTGTCATTCCTAACTTAGTTTCAGGGTGAGGAGACAGGTACCGATATATAGTCAAGTACAGTTAATAATTTGCTGGTATGGATTTGGTTACAACCAAAACATTTCAACAATGAACTGTCTGATAATACAGTTGGCACTGTATTTTAAAATGATCTTCCTTACTCCAAACAGCTGAAACGTATATTTGACTTCAATGCATAAGCATTGCAACACCTGTTTTACTTGAAAAGAAACTATGCAAAACTAATACTAGATTCTAAGACAGACTGTGAAATGTGGAATATTAAAGAATAAGATGTGAACAGATGTATCATATTTATTATCAAGATAAATCATTCGACACATTTAAATAGATTACAGAGTAAAAACACAGAAATTAAAACAGTTGCAATTTACATGATGTCAAGCAGTTGTTGGTATTTCCCAGCTGAACACTTGGCAGAGATGGAAAGCCCCTGAAACACCTCTTTTTTTGATGACTCTCTCTGTGACTAAACAACAGTCGCTGTCTGCACAACACTGTCCTGCAAACGTGATCCCAGATGTGAAACCTGACACTAGTGCACTCCTCAGTTGTATCCGTGGACACACCCTACACAGCCTCTCTGGTCATTTAAGTTGGATGACTTTTCTTTTTCTTTCTTTTCTTTTCTTTCTTTTTTTTTTTTACACACCATTTCCTGTTTGTGTCTTGTCTCTATCAGGTAATTCACTAATGTCCCATAAAAGTGACAGCTGGTTTGGTTTTACCGTTATTAAATTTGATGCAGGAAGGAAGCTTTTTCTTGTCATGTTATCCGAGCATTTTAAGAGGCTTGTGCACTCGTTCACTGCGTGCATCTTTCTGGCAGGGGTTGGCATCATTAATTGGGCCAGTTAATAATCTCAGCCCATGCAGAGGAAAAACAAGATATAATGCTTGAAAAGGTGGCCCACCTCTAACATAAACAGTTTGAGAAGATCCTTGAATCACAAACGGACCGTGGCCAAATATGTTTTTCAGAGATTTATTTAACAGAGATTTGAGCTAATTATTTCTCAGTTTGGTCGTGTAGGTTTTTGTTTGAATTGCGTAAATGCTTAGCTGGTAAACCTCATTAACCTGGTATTTGTAATGTCTTGAAATTCTGTTGTTGTAAGTCACAAATAACACCAGGCTAGTGTCCACAAATCATTTATATCTAAACACATATGTACTCAGTCTCATCACAAATCAGTCAGTACATGAAATATTCGCCACCAACTAAACTGTTTATTTGAAGAAAACATAACACTCTTTTACTTTCAGGACCTCTCCCCTGCTGTGATTCCAATATTTTGCGTGGACTATAAATATTTTGTCCTCAAAGTAACACAGTTTAATATTTTGCCTCTGACATATGTTCAAGGTTTAGCAGGGACTAAGGGAACAGAGTGATTCCAGCTCCATTCTTCACATTTGCCACCACTACAACCTGTAAATCACTCATTTCAAAGAGGCATCTTAAGTCAGGCCCATTAATGGTACCCATGGCTGCCATGATGCCTGCCTCTTGTCAAGCTCTTGCACGAGGATGGGGGTGAAGGAGTAGTTAACCTGTCACCCACCCTGTGCCCTCCAGGCTCCTGAGGGATGGTGTGATCAGATGTTCCTGCAGCAGGGCTTATTCTCCTCTGTGGTTTCTGCTCTGGAGTTGTTCAGGGTCACAGCACTGATGGAGCCTCGAACCACTTCCTTACTGCTCACTTTCCTGTGAATCTCTGATAAAAGATTTTAACACGCAATATTATCCACTCAGATTGTGTTAGCATAGACAGAAGTTACTTATTATTGCCAGGCTTTGAGACGGAAACATAACACAACCCTTTTGGTAGCAAAACAAAGTATATATACTGCTTATTCCTGACCCTAACCCTAACATTTCCACCCTCAAGCCAACCAAATGTGTTCCTCCCAAAAAGTCAATCAAATACAGTAGCTGCCCTAGATTAGTAAAGGTCGTGTTATTCTGACCCTTTTCTCCAGGTGAGGGGATGGATGGCCTTGTTACATGAGGTTAAATCTATAGTCAGGGTGGAGCCTTATCGCTGCATATGTGTTCATATAATTTACTTTAGGTTTTTGGAGAGGAGAGACAGAAAGAGAGGGACTGTCAAGATGGCAGCTTTGAATGAATCCCTATTTGCATTAAGTAGAAAAAAGTGAAATACATTAAAATGAAGTACCTGCCAGGACATTGTTGAACGCTGCTTCCACATTAGTCGACTCCAAGGCTGAGGTCTCCAGAAACAAAAGCCCTTTCTTATCTGAATAATACAAATAAACCAAGTGAGTTCTTTTAGATTTAATTTGCATTCGGTGTAATTTTCTTGCTCTGATTTTTGTCACAGTGTGATAAATAGCATAATTTTACTGCTGATCCTCTAACATAAAATCATCAAAGAAAGTGAGCTCTGTTGCAAAATCTTTCCATTTTCTACGATCAAAAATTCAATTTTCGTGAAGTAATTATGATCAATCAACACCTGATTCCACTTGATGACTTCGTACCTGCAAAGTCTTTGGCCTCCTCAGTGGGCACTGATCTCTCTGACTCCAGGTCACTCTTGTTGCCCACCAGCATCACCACAATGTGGGGGTCAGCGTGGTCAAACAGCTCCTTCAGCCAGCGCTCCACACTCTCATAGGTAAGGTGTTTGGTGATGTCATAGACCAACAGGGCTCCAACAGCACCTCTGTAATACCTGTTTGAAGATGAGTAACTCCTTTTGTCACATTTAAGTTTTTCACTTGAGCTGCTTAAAGTCACTCATTCATACTTAAACTTGCAGTAACTGATTTTAAGGAAATATTAGCATGTATTTTTACTTGTGATTTTTATTATCAGTGAATTCAGCCATCTTTCTTTCCCTGTTTTGATCTCCACCAACTTTGCAAAAACTTTGCATGTCTTCCATTTGATGCTGGAGAGGTAGGAGAACGTTGTTTTTCAGGAGTTGCAGTTCCGTGCTAATTATGTGATTCAATGCTAAAAAAAAAATTCCAACATATATATAAATATTAGGTGTGTTAAGAATTGCCCTTTTCTCATTGATAATTAGCCATCTCTCCAGCTGTTGATTGAAAAAAAACTTCAGTGGCTGACAATTGCTCTGAAGTCATGAACCAATCAATACATCCCTCACAGTTACATTTCTGCTCCACTCTTCCAGCAGCATAATTAATTCCACTTTAATAGGTTTTAGCTGCTTGTTACAGCACAAATGGGAAATTCCATGGGAGTGAAAATTTGCATACTAGTCTGTGTGTAATTACTCAAAAAGCTAAGCAGTCAAAAAGGAGCTAATCCAGCGGTGTGGCATATCCTCTGAATTTTTCCATGTCCTAAAAATAAAATTGACATGGTTCTATTGTTTTAAAACCAGTTTCCAGACTGTTAATCCTCCTAGTTTAATTTAAACAAAAAAAAGAAAAGAAAAAAAGAATGAATCCGGGGCACCCTCTGATAGAGCAGAGAGCCACTGAGGGCTGAGCATTCGAGTAGACTCTGCTCTAACCAGTGGGATTGTGGAGTGTGTCATTTAGAACCTGACCTGAGACGAGGACATGCTGGTTGTTTTTCAGGTAATGTGGCAAGTTCATGTGACTTGTCCTCGTGCATGTTTTGTCTGATAACTGCACCACCTTAAGATGATGACACACAGGTTTCTCCACAGCTAAACACTCTTTACTTGGTTGAAAGAGAAGAGACCGTAAAGAATATAATTAAAAAGTGAATTGTCTGATTGACACCAAAAACTGGGGAGACATGCCTTGGAAATTTGCTAACAGAAAAAAGCATACTGCAGATTTAGGACACATACTCTAGACATACAGATTTAGTAAAGATAAAACATTACTTCTGCATGTGACTGAGAATGGGTGTATGCACGTAGCTGAGATGGATGTTGACACTCACGCTGAAGTGATGGCTCTGTATCGCTCCAGTCCGGCTGTGTCCCAGATCTGGGCCTTAACGGTGAAGCCACTGAGCTGCACCGTCCGTGTGCTGAACTCCACACCGATGGTTGTTCTAGTATCATGGTTGAACTCATTCTTTGTGAAGCGGGACAACAAGTTGCTCTTGCCTACACCGGATTCACCAATCAGAACCACTGGAGAGGATACAGGCCACAGAGACAGTTTAATTAGTGCTCAGAGCTTTGGGTTTGGGGTTGGTTGCTGCAATGGTAAACCCACTATACCTTAGATAAAGGAGACAAAACAAATATTCCCAGAGCCCACTATGAACCAATCATGTTCATGTGATCTTTTAAGTGAAGCTTATAGCCAAGGTGTGTCTTTTTTTGGTTGCCCCATAAATCTTCAGTTGAAGCTGTCTGAGACTGGGGCTAATTACGCCATCAGGGATATAGTGTCCTGTTTTAAAAGCAACACCACACCCATAAGGTAAATAGGTTAATTATTTCAACTTTGGGGGTGCAGAAGGGGAGCTGGCCTGTAACACAAAACCCCACATTATTGATTAATAAAGAGTTAATATGCCTTTTATCCATACATGAATGTCTCCTATACTTCCTACATACCTCTGAGGAGCTGGAGGAGACACTGTGTAAAATACACTGCTTTATTTGTTTATTCTTTTATTCGAGATCAGGAAGTGAGGGTTAGAAAATATGGGATGCAAAAGCGTATTGAAATGTCAGTAGGGGCTGAAATGTGAGCTCCAAAGCGGAGGCCCTTGAATTAGACATCTTGAGTTTTCCCTTCCACTGTTTTCACTCAGTGTTCAAAACCATATTTCACCAAATATGAAGGACAAATGTAACCAACTGTATTTTGCATTTCCTTTCACATTTGTCAGATTTATGGATAAGACAAACACCTCCTCCTCTGGCAAACTGGAAGACTTTGAGGTGAATACCTCTCACAAGACATCCTTTGTTTTGCCAAATAACACAGCCTCTGTGAGGTTATTTCAAATCAGGTGGAACAAGTTAAGATGCCACTTCCTTAAATCCTGCGACGCCTACCTACTGGATAAACAGGACCAGCACCCCCCAGTACTTTTCAGTGACTAATGTTTGGGTTTCAGTTGTTAGTGGCTGACTCAGAGAGAAAAAAGGCTTGGCTTAATGGGCACAGATAGGAAAGTATGACCACACTGTGAAAACACAGAAGCAATAGGAGCTCTGCTCATTTTGGTTTAGACACAGTCACAGCTTATTGCTGAGGCGGGTGAGCTCAAGACTGCTGAGATAATAATCCACGCTCTTGTGACATCTCCACAGCCATTAAATATGGATTTAGAGTATGATGAGAGTTAAAAAAGAGTTAGACATATTTGGGAAATGCATTTATTTTTGCTTTCTTTCTGAGACTCCCATAAATACTTTAAATGTGAAGCTCCAGTCAGTTGGTTTAGCTTAGCACAGTGCCAGGCAAGCTATGTTACGCTATGCTAAAGCCACAAACTTGTCTGGCCTGTGTTAAACAGTAAGGTTCAGAGGTGTGGGAAGGCGGATCATTGTATTTTAACTGACAGAGCCAGGTTAGCTGTTTGCTTCTTGTCTGCATGCTCCTCAAATGTAAAACTGAAATGTAAATCTCATTCAAAACTCAAAAGTAGAGCTGTTTCTGACTGTTGTAGCTAGTTACTGTGAAATTAAAATTAGGCTATGTGGGTTCAACAACTTTTAACAACAACACACATTTTGACAGCTGATTTTGATCACTTCATCCATTTCAACAGTTCAGTTTCTATTCATATTTCAGCTCATGTACTTAAGTACCTACAGCCTGATTGTTCACAAGGACAGTTTTTGAAGGGTCTTGTAACAGCCCACTGCTTCTTTACAGATTGACACACCAAACATAATGAGTAGGTTACTCTCACTTCTATAATAGTAATGTTTACTATACTCTTCATCAGCAGATATGGAGTCTGCCAACGAATCATGTATAAATGTACAATCTTCAAGATTGAAAAACAAACAAAAAAAAAACTTAAGAGAAGAGTTCACTTAGCAGGCTACATGGCACATCTTTTCTGAACACCTTCTGATTGCCAGGAATCCTAAAACACAAATAACTAAATAACCTCCAGGTCTTGACTTACAGTATGTTTAACCTGAAGTCCAAGGTCACAGGAAAGAATGTTTTACAAGCTACTCTGCTTTTGGTAATTGTTCACCCTGGAGCCACATCACCGTGCTGACTTTTTTTTCCAGTGGGTGTGAATGCCTGTTTCTCTCTTCTTCTCTTTTACTATTGAGTAACTTCTTATGCAAACAATACCCCTGGTTTCTATGGCAATACAGGACAAGAGGCCCTCACACTCTTCAGCAGCTTGGTTTGTGAATCCTGAGGAAGCTGGGCTGAACTTGATGCGTTGCAGGATTAAATTTTACTTTTGTTTGTTTTCATGACCTTCAGGACTGGAAATGCAAACTGTGCTATGCAGCCACTGCTCATGGTGGAAACCTATAATAACTCAGGCCGAACTGACCAAGGTTTCATTCTGAGAAGATCCATGTTGAATGGTCAATATGAGAATGATTGTAAAAATATGTTCTATAATCCATGGCCACATGCGTAATAAAGTTAACTTTAAACACCTGGTGACCCATTTTTATGCAACGGTAACCTACAGAAGGTTTTGGCCAATTAAAGAATCCAACAGCAACACAGACTTGACAGTGTTCCTCCATGGTGTGCCCATGGACAGTACGGACCAGCGTATAAGCAAGTTTTACATTCCTGGCAAACATTAGTTTCCCTGTGCTATCAGTGAATCTCTCGGTGGAATGAGATTGTGTACATACTATGTTATAGACAACAAGGAGCACTGCAATAGTAGAGCAGGTTTATAGCCTTATTGTAATAAACAGTCCTCTGCAAATAGTAGATGAGCCAACAGACAAATGAATTTCCCTTTGGGATTAATGAAGTCATTCTTTTCTATTGTATTCTACACGATTCACAGGTAGCTGCCTCTGAGGTTTCCTCATATATAGGCCTATTGTAAAATCCCATATGTCACTTCACAAATATATTATGTTGTGTTAATTAAGGGGACTAAGAGGTGCTTGTACATAGATTCTGTCATCTTCAGACATAACCAGGTTTGCTGGTTTATCCTGCTTCCATGCTTTATGCTAAGATAATAAAACCAGGTGCTAAACACAGCACCACAGAAATGAGTCCATCCATCTTACTCCCCCAACATGATCCTTTAAAGTATTATAGTTTTTGAAAGAAAGAATGTCATTTGGCACTCTGACTGTAACCTTATATGTAACAGACAGCTTGATCTTCTCATATCTCTTGGCATCAAGGCAAATAAG
>OMNW01018922.1:76833-88611 GCA_900303245.1 Selene dorsalis | reverse complement strand
ACCCCCACCCACATGACTGCTGCACGTCCCCTTCAGCCTGCTACTCACAGAGTATTCTCCTCCTCTACTTTTAGCAATTACGCAGGCAGCTGTTGTGATAAATGGCCTCTGGCACCACTGTTAATACATACATCCCTCCGCTAGATGGTTGTAAATAAAAAGCGTATTCCGATTCAACCTGACCTGTAAAATACATCTGTCAAAAACCTCGTAAATACTGGTTGTCAGGTCCTGGTTGTAGTAGCAGGCCTGTGATAGCAGGCTGCATATGGAGCCGGGAAATGACACAACACTTTCCCATGCTGAGAAATGCTTCTGTAGCATGAGTGACCCATCTGTCACAGTCATATCTGCCAGGAAAACACACACACACTCAGGAAGTCGACTAGATACTTTATCCACGGCCATGTGGCAAGTAAAGAGTTACAGCCACAGCCACTAAGAAGCCCTGCAGTAACTGCAGTGCTTTAAAGACACAAAGATTAATACAGATATTTTTATTTCATGAGCACAAGACAGAAACTCATGACAAAGTGTGTGGTTTCTAGCACTTGGTCATTTCCCTGGTCTAGTCTACATTTTACCTTGTGTGTGGTGAACTGTATGTGACTCTAATGATCAAGGTGGTGCCTCTGGCAGGAGGCTAATGAAAGAGCGTGCTAGTCAGTTGACTGGAGTGCCAAATCCATTTACTGCATCTCTCCACTGTTCCAACTGCATAAAAGCTGAAACAAAAGCTACCTTGATGTACTGTATCTGTGTCTAAGGACGGCTGACATGGAGGAGCGCTCTGATAGTAAAATATTCATATTCATTCAATGTGGTAGTTATTATTGTGGGAAGAGTCTCTAAAGTCACATCTGCTGTGTGTCTTTCCAGATATAATGTGATGACGTATTAGGTCACACTGTCCCTTCCTCTCTCTTCCTTACATCTCCTCCTCTGGCGTTTCTCTCCCTGGCCATGTGCGCAGGCATTCCAGCCCCTGACCTCACACTGACAGCTGACTTCCTCATGCCTGCCCACCCTCTGTGTCCCTCCTGTTTATCTCACCCATGTCTGGCCCGGGTTGTGAAAAGCAGAGCTCTGTTTATCGTCCCTCCTCATCCATCCCCACTCTGGCCCTCCGCTCCCTGGCGCTGGAACGCTCTGGAGACTTGCCCTAAGCCTGCCTAGCGACTGGCGGCTCACAACTGGAGCAAGAGTAGGGGGGAAAATCCCCAAGGTTAGCTTCCATAGACTTAGCAAGACAACCTCACTCCCTCCATGAGTTTTCCAAAGCAGATGGCCAGTACACATTTGATGAAAACATCCATGGCATCAATAATAAATCAAAAGCTGCTGAGGGGATGAATGCTGTGAGGTGACTGGCCAATGCTGCGAGGTCTGGGAGCAAAGAAAATGTGTGGATTCCAACAGAAAGGTAAACGGAAACACATGTATCCCTGTCTGACACGTCCAACCGTCTCCAACTTCAGTGTCTGTAACTCATTGGTTCTGTCTCAGCAGGAAAGGCCATTAATGGCCCACTGTACTGTTAAGCCCCACATTCACATTCATACACACACCTTCCATTTGACTTGTCACATATGTAAAGTGGCTGCTGTCCTACCTTTAGAGGAGGAAGAGCTGCCATGGCGCTTGTTTAGGGCACGTAGACCTTGTAAGGGAATGTCGCCGCCCTCCAGGACACTCTTGTAAACATGGCGGTCGCATTCTGGAGCCGCAGGCTCACTCGGGGATGATCCTCTGTCCTTCTCCACCTCGCTATGTCCAGACTTGCTCGAGGAGCTAGATAGTAGTGAGAGGAACAGACAGCTAATTAAATGCAGTCAAATTCACTCAGCAGAGTTGTGTTACATATTTTTTATGATAAACAGAGGCACACAAATTGGGTAATGAGCTGTCATATGGTTCTTATTCAGCATATCTTGAGGTAATTCCTGTCTTCGCAGCCTTGTGGGAGACAAAATAATCGGAGACAGAAAAAGTCAAACTTGAGAAAGCAACTGGAGAATTTGGAGGCTGATGTTGAGAGAAGGCACTGGCTTCCACACATATCTTGGCATAGCAGAGAGGCCAACAGAACAGATCTCTATAAATATTCTCTGAACATTCCTGCATGGTGTATCAAACCCATGCACCTGTACAACTCTCAGGTTTACTCTCTGTCACCCTGCTCATGTGTTACTCACACTGATCCTCTATCTGTGCACACAAACATGGTCATTAATCTGACACGCTTAAGTGTAGGGCAAATATAAAAAAAACCTCATACAAACTTCTCCCCCTGATGTTGGAGAAAAGGGAATCCATTTTCCTAAATGTGTTTTACATCTGCACTGCTGCCAAGATAGAGTTTTACAAGCTTTGCACAAATGTATGGCTACATTACTCCCATAGTCCTTTCCTCAACAAGAAGCTCTTTCATAGCCGTGAGGAAAAAAAAACACTGCTGAGTGCAGAGTCATTAAAATCATGTTGGAACTAGGTTTCGTACAAGAATTCACATAAATGCTCTACAGGAAACGTAGAGTACAGGAGCCATGCAAGATTTAAGACGAGTCTCTGAGGGAAGTCGGCACGCTGCTTATTGCAGGTTAACTCTGATGTTTATCTGAAGGGATGGGGAGCTCTTTTAGATGCATTTCTGAATTATGATCACAGCGTCTGTTCTAAAGCTTAATATCTTCCATATCATTTGACAATGTCCCCTGTTTTTAGCTTTTCTACCACTTTCTAGATGAGAATAACTTTGATGCACAGACAGTGGGTGTTCCCTTGACATGCACATCTACTGAGAGGTTCATTCATTCATCTAAAGACACCACACATGCACATATGGTTTTGCATTTTATAATTTTGCCCCTGACAACCAAATGTCTCCAATTTCAAACAGAACCCAGAGGGGAAAAAAACATCCTGCCCTAAACACATGTTCCTCTGAAGGAAGTCAGTTTATGACCAGTTTATGAGTTTCCCTTTGAAAAGTCTGAGTGAACCTCCACCGCTACTTCATCAGGAGCCCTCTTCCTTTCAAAATTGACAAGAAACCCGTTGATTGAAACCTTTGGATTGGGAACGTCTTTCTAAACAATCATCCATCATGACATAACGGTTGTAGCAGATGGAAAGAGAGACGTTTATTTTCCCTGGACTGTAGCGGGAGACAGTCACTGAGGCTCAGTCCTAAATTCCTTACATTTTATTGCGCAAACAAAAATAGACAATGTCAGTCTCAGAAGACAAACACAGGAGTGATGAAGAGCTTGGTGAGATGTGTGAGTTACCATCATCCTTCATAATCCAGCTGCTGCTCGTTGTTCCATTCACACACCCATTCAGAAGTAGATAACGGTTTTTAAGTTATGCAGCAGCTGGGCGAGCTCCCTCTATCCCGGTGACATCCAGGTTGCTGTCTTTAAATAAATCACCACATAGCGGCCGTATCCCCAAACTACTACCACCCACCCCACCAAAAAACACCATGAAATACACACAGAGGACACACTGTTCTGGTAGCTTTTTGCCTTATTAACAGGATCTCCTCAGGAAGCAGGAGTCCCCCTGCTGTAGGCGGGCGCGCTCGACAGGCTGGAGAAATCTCTCACTTTGACATTTATCCCCATAACATGGCAAATAATCATCTACATACTGGAACAAGGAAGTGAGATTTAAAGCACAAGTATCCAAATAGGAAGGAGAAACATGGACTTACTACTGCTGCAGGTCAGAGGCTGTTTCCAGGGGGCTGAAAGAGGGGGCACTCTGCAACAAACCAAACAAAGAAGTCATTGATAGATCCACAGGAAGGTCTCCTCCAGCTAGAACAGAGGCAGGAGCATTAGCTATGGCCAGACTCTCTCTTCTCTTCCTCTCTGCTGATCACTCGCTGCTCTGGGTTTCTGCCTGGAGCACCCGGGGTTCTTAGCCTCTCTGGACTGGTCTTGGCATGGAGGGAGTAAGCGTGTGTTTTGGCCAGCATGCAAGTTGGAGAAAACAAGCGGCAGTGAGGAGAGAGGAGGGGGAAGGTCGGGGGAGTGGGCGTGCATTGGTCAGGGGGCGCCCATGCGGGGAGGGGGCTGTCACAGGCTCAGCCAATGGGCTGCTGTGCTCTCGTGAAGCCGTCTCTTTTGTCTGGTATTGAGTCACTCTCATTACCAGTGGACCAGACCAGGGGACAATTAACCAGCTGGTGGTGCAAGCAGGCTGAATTACACCCACACACACACACACTCACACACACACTCTCTCACATACACACACGCACACACTCACGCACGCACTCACTCACACATACACACACACATCTTACGCACTTACAGAGTTAAAAACAGATACAATACAGATAGAATACAGTAGAGCATTTTCAGAAACATAAATAAAACAATGTTATAAGGACAAAGAACAAAAACATAAAGCAGAAAAAATAAATAAAAGTCTAGAGGAGTACAAAAGGAAAGGTAGGTGTTTTTGAGGTGCAGATATTATCATCAAAACACTCAGTGGTCACTCAGTGTAGCACTCACTAGCATTTTGAATGGTTTAGGGCCAACTAAATTTAGCCCACTGTTTCTGTTGCTTTCCTCTTTTCGGACGTCACTGCAGGTAAAAATAACAGACGTGACACGGGCACTATGAATAAGAGCACAAGTGTTGTTTGCAAATACGATTGCACAATCCTCATCCCAGCCAGCCCTGCCCTGCCCTGCCCTGCTCTTAATGCCACATCCACTTCCCCATGGTGTGGCCAAGCCTCCGCTTCCTACGCTGATGACCAGACAAGGAACATTCTCTGCAGCTCATTTGCCACAACATGCCTTTCCACTTAGTTGCCAGGGCAGAACTATCATTAATAACCTTTCAGAATAAATGCCTATCTTTATAAGAACAGAACATCAGGCTGGCAGGTCTGTAGTTGGGTCTATTTATAAAGCCAAATGTTCCATGTTGACTTGGAGAACACACCGGTGTCATTGAATAATCTGCAGCTCTTCCTTGTGTTGCTACGTCTTGTGAGCGCCCTCAAATCTGATATCAGGGGGAGAAGATAGTGTCCTCTGACACCCCTGGGTAATTGGGCACAAACACACATACACACCAACACACATGCACGCGCAGATGCATGCATGCACGCACGCGCACACACGCGCACACACGCGCACACACACGCACACATACACATACACACACCCACACACCCACAGTGGAAAGTAAACAGGAAAAAAGCATGGACAGCTTATCTGAGTTAAGGAATGGAATCTTAATCTGGTTATTTACAAGATGCCTGATTAGTGTCAGTTTATGTGAACTTTCCTTTGTACAAAAGGGTAAAACTGTTAAATTTCAAACTAATCCTGCACTCATATCACTTTGTATCACATTACTGCCATAGTTGCATGACTTGTTTTTAATCCAGTTTAGGAAATAAAGGGGTCAGACAGAAGGTAGGGCCAGAGAGATGCTAAAACTAGTTATCTGATGTAGACACACAGAGCATGAAAGTGCTCACTCAAAGTGTGAAGCGTCTGGAGCTGTATATGGACATGACGGACGGCCTCAGTGAGTCAGTGGAACACCGATGACAACGTTTCTGCAGAATTTCATGTGCATGTTTCCTAACAGGTGTCCCTGGCTGCTCAGGGCTGCGGCTCCTGTGTGCCGCTTTCATATTCAAAATAGCAATCATGAGTAGGTCATGGTAACATGAATCCCATTCTTTCCAGCACCTTATTTGTGTTGATATGTTCTCATGAAAACAAACAGCTCCCCCAGTGTGAGGGGCCTGTTATAGCCACTCACCCCTCGTCTCATCTCCGCTAAATGCTTAAAGGTAAAGGTTAAGTGTATAACAGAGGTTAAATATGAAAGCACAATGAGCTGGCAGGCTTACGGAGTTGCCTCCTTTAGAATATGTCAGGTGGTAGGGGGAGGCTCTGTGTAACTCAGCGCTGAGACAGTGTGGCAGCGGCCCCCTCGTCAGCATATGCTCGACAGATGGAGTCACTCTGTCAGTTATAGGGGGCCAAAACACTCTTCCTGACTGTAGCTATGTGTGGAATTCCAGCTTCAGCTGCAGCATCCATGAGTCTGAGTTTGACCATAGCTGTCGCTGGAGGTGTCTCCAGGCTCCTGTTGAACCCGGAGCTTGTTAATATTAATCAAGAGGACCATTACTGTGATTATACACAGGTGTCATTCCCACTCAGTGGCTATTAGGTAACTATAAGAGGCTGCTAGTGGACCAGTAATGATCATTTGACTGGGCAGGATGAAGAAGAGGTGCAAAAACAGTGCAGACTTACTTACAGTGAAGCTGCTCTTTATAGAGGCACTTTGTTCACAACTGGGTAATTAGTGGTGCGAAACCACAAGAAGTTATAAAAATGAGGTTCAAAGATATATGATGGAAGAAGTTTCCCATTATTATAATATTACTTCATTAGTCAAAGTGGTTCTTCTCAGCACTTCAGAGGTTATTAATAAGAACAAGAGCTAAGTGGACCAGAGCCAGAAAGGCCCCGCTCCTCATTTAACTCCTAAGCACTGTAGTTTTTGTAGGACTTCCAGTCATATCTCTCCTCCTGTAACACAGAGAGAGTGACTACTGATATGTCAATCAAACCCCAATGAGCCAGTGTGTCTGGCTGAGCCTTAAGGTCAAATACTGCACATACCAGGTGCAGCTTTAGAAGTGACTTTGACATTAAACAGGAGCCAGTCATCAAGCCCAGCTCATCTGGCAAACATCCAGGCTACCATGAGACAGGAGTCGGCCGCCTCCACGGCTAAACCTCCTCCGCATATACACTAACCTGGAACGGGAGAGTCTGCCCCTGCGCCTGGCTGATGCTAGGACATGACCTCATGTTCTAGCTAGCGGTGCCACCTCATATGATCCAGGGTGTGTTGGCGGTGTGGCTCTGACTGACAGAGAGCAAGGAGAAGCAACATCTGTTTGTGGGCAGCCAGTGACACAGTTGTCTGGTGCCATCTAAGACCTGAGGCATGGGTCTGTCATGACACTGTATACTGCTTCAACATGCCTGCACCACTTTGGATATTTTGGTAAATCTGCTAGATGGCAGACAGGCAGCAATTATTATTTCAAGGGCCTGGGATTATCCTGGAGCCCGGGACTCGCGCGGACTGCAGCCTCTCCAAGTGAAGAGTGACTTCTGGATGAAACACCCTGTGAAGGCCTCCGACTCATGATATGAATTCTATCTGGCAGGGTGCATATGAAAATGAAGGAAACAAAGTGTTACTCTTGGGTGTTGAGTTAACGGCATCAGAAGAGCAGAGCTGCTGCCATGTTTGGAAAGAGATCCCAACATCCTGTTGTAAAGAAAACATGAGTGTGATAAACTCGGAGCAGGCCTTTAATTGATCCTTTATCACAGACACCTGTGCTGCTACTGGAGTGCAATAAATCCTAATCAATAATCAGCCTTATTAAATATGAATTATCCCAACTGCAGTGGGATAGAAGCCACAGCTTACATCGGGGGTCAGAATGTTTTTGTTGTCCGAGCTGATTGTGTTCACTCAGCCTCACAGATACAAATAAACCGCTGAGAGATACGTTTGAAGAAAGCAAAAATAGATCTCAGTCGACTATTTGAGAGACTGCCGGGGAACAAAATCCTTTTAAATTCTATGTGGTGATGATGAGGGATGACTGAGGGAGGACTTTGAAATAGGTTTGCTGCTGATATACATTCAAAAGAATAAAAAATACAAGATTATGATAAAAAAAACAGGTTCATAACAGGTTGGTTTCATAAAGCCACATTAATTGGACAGAGGAAATAAATTTCCTTTTTATGCATGCTGTCACATAAATTCTTTATGTGCATGGTCAAGTAAAAACGAAAATGATTCAGGAGATTTGCAGGTGAAAGTGGAAGTAGATCTGAGAGTAGTCCTTACAGACAGACAAAGGTTGTTTAGGCAATTATTTGAACATGGATGTTATCACATGCAATGAAATACAATATACTGTCACTTTAAAGACAGCGACCACTTACCGCTTTGTCAAACTCCATCTCTGAAAAGAATTTATACCAAGGCTCATTCTCTAAATCTACATCTTCTGGACTTACATCCTGAGTCTAGGGGCATGGCAACAGGAGGAGGAGGAGAAAGACAAAGAGAAGACAGTTCAGACAGCACAGAAAATACACACCTGTGCTCATGAGCCTATGAGACACCTGATATCTGAAGACACCTGTTTGTTTCTTTTAGCAGATTAAAGGATAGATTCACATTTTCAAGTTACTTTAAAGGAGTTACAGTAACAGTTTGATGTTTGGGGAACTGCTAATTAGATTTTTTCTTTTTGTAGAGGTTAAGATAAGTGGATTGATGCCACTGGAGCAGGCTTGGAACTATGATTACATAATTTCGCTGCCGTTCAGTGACATATATTTATATATGTTTATTATATGCCTTATATGCCCTAAAATATAATACTACAGTTATATATAATTTGAAAATCACAAATATAATAGTATAATCATACTGTGACCTCCCACTCCTGTCATAATATTGTATATTGTGTTACGTGGGCTGGACTGTATGGAGATATTAACACTTGGATATTGCCAAAGCCTATACTGGAAGCAAGGGGAGACAGAGGACAGCTGAGACAGCCAGGGCTCTGTGGAACAGCAACAGCCTCCAACCTGCAACAGAAATCAGCCTAAAAGCATCTCTAAAGCTCTCCAATTAACATGTATCATCTCATTTTAATAATGTGTACAGAAACCTCGTGCTCACTCCAGGATGTCCCTGTGCCTAAGTAGTGGTCTGGCACTTAGCTCCTTAAACAAACAGAATTAAACATGTCAGTTGTCAGGCTTTGGAGGCACTGGCAGGTGGATGCTGTTAACAGGCTAGCTGTTTCCAGCCTGTGTGCCAAGCTAAGCTATGTGGCTTCTGGCTCTAGCTGTATATTTAATGCAGGTGGCATCAATCTTCTCACTGACCTCTGGACAAGAAAACCAACAAACACATTAAATGTTGAAAATGTTGAACTATTCCTTTGATGCGATACTCACACACCTACATGCACAGTAAGGAAGCTACAGGTCACTGTAATTGTTTCTCCTCTGCAGCTCAGCAGTAAAACAGTGACCAATGAAATACAAAGAAGGATTTAAAAAAAAAAAAAAAAAAAAAACAGATTCAAACTTTGACAGATAAACATTTGATTTGGCTGCAAATGCCATAATATTAGCCTCAGCTTTAAGCACCTACATCTATTCTCAGCTGATGATGGACAGGAATATATTGGAAAATATACTTGAAAAATATGAATCTACCCCCTGAGTGAGTCTTTTACACAGAAGTGCACTTACTTAATGTGAACTATATATTTATGGATTCATTTTATTCTATGTAATCAACAGACACATTCTGATAATGACCAACAAAACATGCAAGCCCTTTTTAAGATGTCATATTTAAATCAACACAACTTAAACCACAGTAAAAAAAAATAAAAAATAAATAAATAATAGAGCCAATGATGAGAAACGACTGGCTCCAGCACCAAGGACACTGACCTGACATTACTGAAAACACCACAGTCCATTACTTTACAGTGGTCCCAGGATGAACTGGAGCGAACAGTAATGAGTGAGTTTGTTGGCCCTGGGATCAGGTCAGATCTTGGCTTACGACATCTATTAGCATGATGTAATTGAGTATTTGACAAACAATTATTACATAATCAACAAACTACTTCATGACAATACTGCACATCCCCATGTCCACTGTTACATAAGAGGGGCATATGAGGAATATGAGCCCTATATGTGCTCTCTCTTTGGTAAAAATTACATTGTACATATAGGCAGCAGCTGCCAGGACTCTTCTATATGTTGCACAGCTTATCCAGACAAGACAGCCCTCAAGGACACTGAATAATGCTGCAGCATTAGATTCAGCACGAAGAGTTAAGGCTAGAGACGAAAGTCAGAAAACACACAGGATTCCAGGTTTTGTGCATTGGCTGGGATCCTCTCACTCTGAGCTGATTCAGCCCAATAACCTTAAATTGAAGAGAGGAAGACAATGGCTATCCTTGTAAGTGATACTCCCCCCACTGCCAGCCAGGATCATCTGTCGCTGCAACAGGACACCCTTTAGGAATGTGGTGCACATGGCGATTCAGGCTACACATACGTCGCCTCCTGAGCTGCTGGGGAAGCTGCCACCCGGGAGCTTAGATACAGAGGTGGTGGGTGAGAGGAGGGGGTTTGGATGGTGTGCTGAGCGAGGGACAGCTCACACAGCATGCACACAGAAAGAGAGAGACAGAGAGAGAGAGAGGGAGGCAGGCAGGCGGCTAGCATACCGTTCTATCCAGCTTCAGCACCGATGATTTCCCCGGCTCGTATTCAAAGATGCTCTTGGGCTCGGCGCGGTACTTCCTGGTGTCTACCTTTTTATCCGGGGGCTCCCACTCGTTCCTGTGGAGAGGCGGGTGTCAGGGAGGGGTGGTGATGTGGGATGGGAGAGAGCCAATCCTTATCAAGTAGTCTCCATGGCAACCGGCATAGGCTAAGATGTTTTTTTTTATTTAAACATGACGTCTGTCCTCATTATCCCTGCTCTCTCTCTCTCTCTCTCTCTCTCTTCCCTCTAATGATGATATGACTGAAAATCCAATTCATGGTCGAGTCAAATCAGTAATTCAATCAGGTAAACTAGATTGGTCCCTGTGACAAAAAACAGAACACCTCACTTCCCGAGAGAATTTCTTCATTCACAGCCAACGCTTAAATTACTGTTCAGAAAATCACTGAGGTCTGACTCTTAAATTTAAAAAAAACACAGATCGATGTTACACCTGTTCACACCACACACATACAGACAAAAACATTTCATGAATGAAATCCTCAAGGAAATCCAGCAGCAGCGTTTACACCCTTACATAAACTGAGGAAGGAGGAAGGTCAGAGCTCGACATGTCATCTGCAGTTTATCCTTCATCACCTGTCCTCCTTCATCACGCTATCACTCATTTCTCTGAGAGCAGATCATCCTGTGTCGGTGCTGACGGATGTGTGTGTGTGTGTGTGTGTGAAGCTCAGATTTGCCTAATCAGAAAGGGGAAGTGTCTTTCTTGTTTTGCTGTGCATGGTCATGTTAAGTTGCATAAATCAGCCTTGTGTGTGAACAAAGAAGTAAACAAACTGTTTGCCACAAGACACTTTTTCTTTCTGGAAGTAACGGTAAAGTCATAGTGAGAGAACATGGACACTGTAAACACTGATCTACCATCACAGGCCATGGTTCATATCACGGGAATTCTGCATAAATAGGATTGTTCTGGTCGTATGGTCATATCATTTCTACATCCTGTTGTTGAAAGTGTGACAGGGTTGTAAACAGGTCTGTGGAGAGCTGGAGCAGGTGAAGGTCACTGACCTTTTGGCAGAAGGTTTGAGGGAAGAGGAGCGTGTTGGCACCGGCATGGAGCGACCTCTTGAGTCCACCTCTGCATCACTTTTTGAACGCGGGACGGATCTCACTGAAAATGGATACATACTGGGTGATACCTAGATACATTAAAGGGATAGTTCAACATTTTGGCAAATTCACCTATTGCCAAAATCCCCATAGTCATAGAAGTAGGTTCATTACTTTTAATTATCGGTGCATGTTGTTTTGAGATCACCTGGGCAGAGACTCGAGATGCTCAGTGAACACAATGGAGGTGAACGGTACAAGGTCCCCTGTCCCTCAACACTCATCAAATACACAATC
>OMNW01018922.1:32722-54762 GCA_900303245.1 Selene dorsalis | reverse complement strand
TTTTACAGCAAAACTTATCACAGTTTTGATTACACTCTGACAAGTGACTTCTGAGAAACTATTGAGCAATGTGAGCCAAGATTCAAAGATTTCACCAGAGAGGAGAACACGGCTCTTGTGGTTTGAGTCTTCTGCCGGTGCAACTCCAGTGCACAGTAAAACCTGAACATGTACAGGATCTGAAAAGCTGAAGCAGCCTGAGTCCACTGTATAAAACTGAACTCAGACTCTCTGTCTACTTCTCTGCTGCATGTAACAGTGCAGAATTAAAGGTCACGTAGGTTCTGCCCAGTACTGCAGTTTCTGATGTGGAAGGCAGCAGGTCCATGTGGGGCCTTGTTACTAAAATCACTGAAGATGAAGATGCTTCTGTTGGTTTATCTAGACTCACCTCAAAGTCAGGTTCAGTCCCACTGCTGAAACTAAGGGCGCTGTGAGTACTGAGTCTGTTGCTTTCAGTGCCTGCCGTGAAGAACAAACAGGTTAATGTGGCAAGAAGACACGTGATTTCTTGCTTGTGGTTTGTGGTAGTGAATTACGCTGTAAGAACACTTCAACAAATGTGAACAAAAATATCTTTTGAGTCCCACGGCACGATTAAGCTGTACAACATGTCTGCAGGAGGCATTAGAGTGAGATTAAACAGAGGAGAAGCCTGTAAAGAACACACAGACTAAATCATGAGGCTGTTCATATTAATTCCTCAAAACCTAGCTGCATGTCAACCCATCTGAAACCACTGTTTGTCCATTTTTTTTCTTTTCTAAGCAAGCTTGTGTGAAAAAAAGATACAAAGCTGAGGGTTTCAAAGTGACAGTTCTCGAGCCTCACATACAAACAACCAAAATTCATATTTTAGAACAGTTTATTTCTGCCGGTGTTAGAAGCCAACTCATAAGATAAACATTAATGGTGGAGTGAAAACAACTTAAACAAACAATATAACTTCAACAAACTTTGACTGTTAGGGGTTAATTTAGTTTCGAAATCTCTGATGAGATCTAGAAGAAGACCCATTCATCAAACTCTACTTTGACTATGGGAAATTCCTGTTTCTGCTGGTAAACAAGAGCGTGTTTTTTTTTAGAGGAAGTATTTCAGACACATTTTAATATTTCAGGCCAGTTTTCTTTGGGCAGAGAATTAAAGCACTTTTGCCTGCTGAAGAGTTCTCAGGCAATAACTGAATGTGTGCATGACTTTAATTTGAGACAATGTTGAGAATAAACAGAACAAGTATGAATCTCCTCAAGACCAAATACCAAGAACTCCTAAGAGATTTGCTGTCCCCATTCCTTCTCCAATTTGATCTCATTTGGATTCATAGAGGAAGTGTTAACTGAGTGAAATACACCACAGAAATGGACACTGTCATAACAGGAGTCGAGACGTTTGTCAGGATCAGAGGGTGAAGCCTTTTTTTAAAAAAAAATCACTTTGTGAGGGTGTAGCTGGTGATTAATAGGAATTCCATGAGCCAACTCTCTCAGGTATATGTGACTGACAGTACATCAATCAGTACTGGGAGAAAACACTGGGAAATCTGGTTGCTGGAAATAATGCAATTCAAGAAATTCACAGAAGGAATGACAATGTCCTCGGCCTGCAGAAAACCTCAATTTGTTTCCACCTGCCCAATGTTTTGTGCTGCATTAAAAAAAAGCTTCAACTTTTTTGTGTTATTTGAAAGTTACAAGAAAAAGATATAATGTCTCAGAGGTAATGAGATGGCCACCATTTTTATGACTATTAAGTCAGGGGAAATGCAATCCTGACAAACATCCTTCCAGCTGGTACACAGAAAAAGTCATATCCTTGAGTCAAGTCCACTCTGTCCGCTGCTTAATCTAGTTTGAAATGATTGCTCTGGATGTAATTTTCAGTTTTTTCTACCTCCCACTGCAGCGGTGTCTACAGGGGAAACAGCATCAACAATGACAACACATGGCCAACGCTACTCAAGTTGCAAGAACTCGGAAGTTGAATTTACACCCAGTTCCACGTCTGCATGCTTCTAAAATCACCACTGGCTCATTACTAACATCTGTGTATCAACCAACCTGAAAATGATGCATAGAAAAGACTGATGAACCATCTGCCTGAGCATGGTTGTAGTAGTACCTGCTCACAAAAACCAGCAACACAAACCAGTAAAACACACAGCACATAACTGTAATCCTATAGCTATATTCAGCAGTTTTGCTCACTTTTACATGAGTCATGTGTAGACAGGATGTGATATAGCCAGCAGCTTTGAGGCAGACATCAGCTCATTAACAGAACAATAATGTGTCACTAAAGTTGTACTCTGGTCCTTCTGTTCAGTCACAGTTCTGACAGCTGTGTCGGAGAAAAGAAATCATGAAGAAGAAAAAAAAAACATCAGCACTCACTTGATGTACTGGACGTGCTCCCTGTCTTCCAGCAGCCTCTCTGGAACACCTGGGCCACAGGAGGGGGCGGGGCCACCACTCTGGGTGACGGCTCGTACACAGCACACTCTAATGTGATACTGGAGCCAAAGTACAGGTTCCTCTGCATCGGTGCACTTATCTCATATTCTAAGAGGAGATGAAGCACATCAAATATCAGCGTTTTTGAAATCAACAGATGTGATTAAATACTCATAGATGAATCAGTTTATCACAGTAAGACATGTTCATCATTAGCATATCTCCTGGACACGTACAAGTTTCGAATAAATATTCAAAAGATAAGTCAAATTATTCTACCAAGCTCCTTTCCTGTCTTCTCTCTCTCTTTGTGACGCCTGGTGATGCTGTCTCGTAATTTCTTCAGATTTTCCTACAGAAAAAAACAGCACATGTCATATTAGATGTATTATTTCACCATGAACCCACACCTGACAAACTGATAAAGTTTCTGTAATTGACCTATACCTGCTGATAGCGTATGGAACTTGACCTCCGCTCATGGTCAAACTGCCAGGCCTTGAACTCTTGAACGGCCTCATCCACAGTAATCTCCCCAACTTTCACTCTCTCCTGCAGAGATATAAGCTGCCTCTGCCCAGGGGTCTTCATCCCAGCATAGGGGTCATGGACAGGTGTCGGTGCCTCTATCACAGGCCGAGCTGGAGGACAGAAAACCATGTCAAACTTAGTGAAATCTTCTACAATCCATTGTTTCGTACCCAGTAGAAACTTTCCTTGCTAGCCCCTTTTGCGAGGAGTAAGTAAAGGAGTATTGTTTTTTGTTTTCTGATTAATTTCTTACAATTCAAGTTAATTTTTGGACTTGTTGCCTGCCCCTGACCTGCAGTGCATCAACTACACTGTAATTTAGTTAATTTCAATGCTACTTTCAACTTCAGGATCAGCTGATTCACTGTAGAGGGTTTGTATAAGCACGAAGAGGATCTTAGAGACTCATAAAACATCCTAATTCTACTGACAACAAACATCTTGTCAAGGCAGAAAAGGCACAACATTTATATGCCTTTATCCCATTTAAGTGAGCCAGCTCCCAGGTTCTGGCACTGGCTGCATGCTCTCACTGTCATGACTGTAACACTGGCACAATTGTCTGTGTTGTCCCTAACTGCACTTCTTCTGCTGTGAAAAGTGAATGTGCTTTGCTCTCAGAAACTAGGCTAAAAATGCCTTAATACGCAATTAGCTCTAACCTCTTTATTTGATCTGCTTGGTGCTTGGTCAGTGACAGTCAGGTGTCTGACAGCATTAGCACAAAGGCAGCATTGGTCATGTATGGGTAATTTGATAGGAGCCATGTATTAAAGGTTGTTTCTATGCATAATGATGACAGTGACAGCACAATGATGAATGAGCATATTTGAGTATCAAGAGATAATGTCAAATAAGACTGTGAATCTACTGTCCTCAAACACTTGCTTCTCAATATGATAAAGTGATGGGCAGACTAAAGCCAAAAATATTTGGTTCTGTGCATTCACAAAGATGAAATTTTTAGCAATATTTATTTTACCTGCAGGATATCCCATGTCCATCATTTTACTCTCGGACGTACCTTTATCTGAAAATACTGTCAAAAACATCATGTTATCCATTTTGCCAGGAGTTTTATGAAAAAAATGTGGGAAGAAAATATTTGGGGTAAAATAAAAAACAGATACCACAATACCTCTTGAGATGTAGGTCATAGGCCTTTCAGACTCAGACTCAACCTCAGATCTGGGGATAGGGGCTGGTGGACGGTTAATAATAACCGGGTCGTAGCTAGTGTTTGGATCCACAGTATCATAGATGTCCTCTGGACAGATGTTGTATGGATCCTCTTCTTCTTCAATTTGATCTAAGTCATTCTGATTGTTTCTTTCCTCTTCTTCATTTCTGTGGTGCCTACTGTTGTCCTGGACTACATTGTCATGAGGTTTTGCTGGAGGATAAAGCAAAATCACATATTATTACTGTAATACACTCTACATACACAACATTTCCATTCAAGGTGATTTTAAGTCAAATGTCTACCTTGGAAAAATTTCCGAAGCATGGCTTCCTCAGGGTTCTCATCTACTGCACTCATCACCTCATCTGATAAAGCAACACAGTAATCATCAGTAACATCGTAACCTCACCATCATTGTTAAGTCCAATACATAAAGTCATATGAACTAATCTTACATAGGTCCTCCGCACATTCAGGGTCGATCCCCAGCATGGATTCATAGATGTCCTCTGTGCAACCTGAGTACTTCATCATGATATCTTCAGATGTAGCCGACATGAATTCATACACCTCTGCACTCTCCTCTGTGCTGACAGTGTCTAGGTGAGACTTGAGCATGTCGGCTGTCTCCTAGATTTGTTTGAATACAGGAAACAAACAAATGACTCGTGTGTTCCCAGAAGGGATGCAAATATTGCATGTGGCACCTCAAAATTTTACTGCACATCCTGATGACATGTGATATGACACATATCATCAGAAAAATACAGTACTTTGAATTAGATACAGAGCTTCGTAACCCCACAGACTTAACATGATGATGGTTAAGACATCATTGTTGGTACAACAAAAGGAGGGTACACATTTGGACTCAGGCTGACTGTCAGAGAAAAATATGCAACACTTTGTAGGTTACCACAAAATAAAATAGGAAAATGTTTTCATAAGTTGACTTACAACGAATTCATCCATGAACTGTCTGAGATCAGAGAAGCCACTCTTCTCTGCCAGCGTGTTTGGGTAGTCTCCATACTTATTCATTACACTGTAAGCCTGTAGGGCTCCGGGACACTGCAGGAGAATGGTGGTCAGCTTCTTCAGACCGTACTTAGCAGCAAAGTGGAGCAGCGTGGGAAGCTCCTCATTACGCTGATCTGTACGAAGCATGAAAAGCAATAAAATACAAATGTTCAAATGACTGTATGTTGACCCTGACCTCTTAAAAGAACGCTTTTACTTTCTGTAATTTTATTATAAAAGGTGAAACGGGCACTGCAGTGATGCTGTTCTTGTAATACATCAGATATCAGAGTACTGAACTCACATGCTGCCATATTTCGTTCTTCAATTTGTTTGATTCCAAACAGCTGAAGACTAGTTGCAGGCATCCTGTCTTTTAATGACTCGGAAAGCATCCTGTCCACTGATTCTGTTGCATTGGATGACAAGTTGAAGGCCTGGAAGTAAAAAAAAAAGTCACATACTGTAGTTAGAGGAGCTGTTAAACTAGCAAAAACAGCCAACAATGCTACACACTCATCACATCTCACCTGGCAGATGAAGTTAACAGGATCAGTAGCATTCTCGAGACATCGACTGACTTCGCCCATATTGGTATAATATGTAACGGGTGTCAAGCTGATGGAGTCATGGTCAGTGTGAATGGTGAGTGACACCACTCCAGCAGGCATGTCTACATGAGAACAAGAAAATACAGCAACATTTTTAATATCTTGCGCTCAGCTAACAGTCCAGGTTGAAAATCACATGACCCTCTGGAGATACTTGCCAGGTGCAGTAACACTTATAGTGTATTCATTCTCCACAGTGCCTGGGACTCGTTTTGAAGCTACACCTGAACCACATGAAAACTCCACCTCTGGTACCGATTCACTGTCTACTTTCTGAGTGAGAATGATAAACAGCGTCTCCTGCTCCTTAAACACAGAGGCAAAACAGAATTAACATAGTTTCTTGGTAATTGTTTTCAATGAGGACATGTTAGTATTTTACTGGTAGACATTTTTGTTTTGCTCAACAACAGCGACACAATGCAAATCCTAAATATACTGGTGTCTAATTGTCTTTACTGAATTAAGAAAAAGCGTGATGTTAAACAACTTATGAAACATAGTATTTACTTGTATGCAGCTCTGTTCTCACTAAAATGTACTTTGATGTAATTACTTGAGTCTTACCCCACAGAGAACTCTGTCTGGTTGAACGGTGAGGCAGGTGAGAGTGTGCAGAGGTGTGCTAATTTCCTGCCTTGCTGAACTCTCTGTGGGCAGAGGCACCTCTTCATCCTGTGGGACAGTTTCTTGCTGCTCTTCTGATGCCACTTCCTCGATTATATCAACGGTGGGACTTTCAGTTGGAGAAGCTGGTAAGATGTACACGTCGTTCAAATCTTCAGCCTCCATTTGCTTACCTATGAATTGAAAGGGAAAGACAAATAATCAACTACTTTGTGGCGCACTTATTGTTCTACAAAGAGTAAAGATGTTTTATTTTGCTCTGAAGGGTGAGAGACTCTGTTCGTGCACAAAACAAAACCACTGTTTTTTCTTCTGAGGATACTTTTGGTTTCATTCACTTGCAGTAGAAGTATCCAACTCTGAAACCACGTCCAACACCATAGCAGAGACTGTATTTCACTGGTATTTTCAAAACATTTAATAATCCACTGACTATTTACCACTACAATCTCTCATGTCCCTGGATGAAACTGATTAATAAGAATGTTGACTCTGGAAAGGGCAAAAAAATCTATTTTTATGTCAAATCTTTACCATATACACCATGAAACAGTCAAAATGTCAGTGAGTGAGATAATGTCTCTTGTAATGACGGATGAATTGACCCTATAATCAGTTACGCCTGGGTCTCAAAGCTGATTATTAAATGGCTGTAATATATGTAAAGACACACCTAAGTGTGAAGTGTGAGTCTTAAAGGACACAAATATGAAATAATTAAGTGTGATGAAATGTCGCGTACTGTCAGTGACGGCCTGCAAAATGGTGGAGACGTAGACAGCGGGTTCGTCATCAGTGCTGATTTGCCTCCAGCTCTGCCAGTCTTCAAAAATCTCTCGGGGTACGTCATCCTCTGAGATGCCACAGAGTAGCACTACCACTCTGTGTGGCGGGTGAAGGAGTCTATGCATTGCTCCATGCAGTTCAGGCTCGTAGAGCATGTCCAGGAACGCCGTTGTGAGGAGCACCACGATGCATTTGTAACTCTGGAAGTTGTCAAAGTTGTAGCCGTGGAGCTGATCGGCCGGCCCGACCGTGTACAGCAAAATCGACCTTTTGCGGAATTTCCGACTTGTTTTCAAGATCTGCTGCAGATACGTGGCCCACTCCTGCGCCTCGGCCGTGTGCAGGATTAACAGCTCATATACTGAGAGGGATTTGGAAAAACAGAACATATTACAGTATGATTAGTATGTACAGTACACGCATTCAAACAGTGTCATGACCACCTTACGAAAGCATAAACTGGAAAATCTTAGTAATTAGTTCCTTTTAAACCTCACTGATCCAGCCTCACCATGAAACATGAATCACAATCTTGTAATCAGCTCAAACATTACACTAATGATTCGACACTGGCGATATTATGTGTTGGTTTCCATGTTGGAGCAGGTAGTGTTTGTCGTGGAAATGCTCCACAACATACCAGCTGTCCGGCTGTGGAATGTCAAGGTGACTGTGGTTAGAGAATCAATGTCTGATTTGTTTGATATTTCAGCGCAGAGTCAACAAGGTGTTGGGCAAACATTGAACTGTGTCAACACTGGTCAGAGTAATTTTGTTTGACTCATTACAGTGTTTAATCAGGTCAAGTTCACCTCTGTACACGCTAACTGGGAAAGAAATCCAACACGAATATTCACTTTCATCACAGTTCCCACTGATGGTAGGCAGGCCAGAGAGACTTGCCATCTGTTTGTTAATGAACCACTAACATGACTGACTTAAATTTAGACATGTGGTAAATCATAATATAAGTGACCTATTAATATAACGCACAGGAAAGCTATGATGCTTGCTTCCTCTTTTTTTTATATAAGCTCAGTTAAGACCGTTGAGTGAAAGGTCTGTTTAAAATCAGCCCAACTGAATAAATGCATCATATTTAAAAAGAAATAAAAAAGGTAAAACATATTAAAAGGCTGTTCATGTTGTTGACCAGCAGTAAAGAGCAGCTTTTAGGTAAATATATATATATCTCCTGGCTATGCACACACGTGAAACTAACTTGTAAGTTACAGAAGCTGGGTCATATTCACCTGACTGAATACTTGAGACGGGTTCCTCCATGGTTGTGAAGCCTCAAAAGTTCCCAAAATCACCTCACAAGGAACATCCTTTGCCGAAATATGTGCTTTGTAGTTTCTTGGGTTTGCTACAACTCCTCTCCTCCTCAACTGAAACTACATTAGCTTTCATCAGCTACAGCCTTTTGCTCAGTTGTATTAATAGCAACACTTAGTTTCCTGATTTTGGTGACACTTCCTGAAACAGTTGAAGAAGTGAAAAAATGCACCAGTGTCGTGTCAGTGTGTGCAACATGTCTGCGATTACACTTTCCGGCCGTCAAGTGTTTTCATTTGTTGATTGTTCAGGACAGAACATACATGAAATAAATCAAATGACAAAGTCATGGGGGGGTTCTTGATACGGCAAGCAGATTCACATCATGAGCCTCGTTCTTGTGTTGGAAATACTTTTTCTCAAAAATGCTCTACACGTATGCACACACACACACACACACACACACACACACACATAGACACACACAGACACACAAACTCATGCATACGCCAATTCACCTGTTGTTTGAGTCACACGCTTCTTCCGTTTTTTCACTTCCTTAACAAGGTGTTTCACAGTTAGTGTGATACTGTATCACAAAAGTCTTAAACCAGCAAAACAATGATGCTGTTGTCTGAACATGAGACTCTATTTTCTCAGAAATGTAGCCAGTGAAGCTGATGGATCCATATCCTGTTTATGTGTCACTGTTAAGTTGAATATGTATTAAACAACCATGACTGCTTTACCATGGAGTCATGTGAAACTTCAAATGTGATACATATCAATATACTGCTACACATAACTGTAAAGAGTGTGTTTTTAGCCTCTAGGTTGTTAAGTTGTACTGTGATAGACTTTCATTATTATGATTTCTGATTAACTTCTGTGCAGAAAAACTGCCACATATGTTCATGTGTGACATTTTCACTTTCATTCAGTATGTCAGTACACAGAACGAGGGCACGCAATGTATTTCTTAGGTAAATGACTGACTGGCATGACGGAGTCAATGAACTGAATGAATCATCTGTATGTTGTAATTTTTTTTCTTGGTATGTGAACTTCCAGATTCCTCAAAAAATTTTCCGCTCACACACACACAATGCCCCAGCATGAGGCACCATACTCAAATCTCCACTAGAGGGCAGCAGACAATCACCTACACTTACCGACAGCACAGGTCACACCAGCACACTTCACTGGTCACTGCAGACAGCAACCAGAGGAAACCAGTCACTACAAGGCATAGAGATGAGGGATCCAGTGACTCTGTGTGCAGGTGAGGCAAGATACTTATGCAGTAATATTACCTTGGGTATTATTAAAATGCACTTTTTGGCTGGAAGGTCAACAACATACTGCAGTTGAACTAATTACAGGGAGTTGGTTTGTGCAGCTCAACTTGGCAAGAACACTACAGGGAAAAAAAAAAAAACATAACCAAAGAAAACACCACCAGGCCACATCAACAGAGGAAAACTGTTTGGACTTCTGCAGACCAGAGGGATGATGGCGCTCTTCTGAAAAACACACTGACCCACTGTATGATCTCTGGTAATGTAGATGTAGCCTGCTTTGGAGAGACTGAATTATGTAGCGATGGATTCCTTATATAGAACTTCTGGATTCAGCATGACAGCGTCTAAAATCAGCCTCTACTTTTCTATATAGTACGATATGTTCACTGCATGTCTTTTTATGCGTGTGCATGTTTATGCCTTATATGGTGCTCTCTAAGATCTCTACAGTGGATCGAAATCTAAATCAACTGACTAAGGGCTCAGTCAAAAATGTGAGCAAGGTTGCAACCACAAACTACAGAGGGCCTGGAGAGCTTAAACCCATTTTCATGCACACTTATGCTGCTCGTGAAAAGTGTTGAAGGCTACGTTTGAGGTACATTTTCCTGGCATGGCTCGGACCCACTGCACCAATTAGACGGTGTGGTAAATGCCAATATACACAAAGCAATCATGAGTGATCACGGTCATTGTATGAGAATTGATGAGCCTGATCGCGGCCTAGCGCAGCTCTCACAGAGGTTTCTGTGGAAGCATCTGCAACAACTGTTTCCACTGCCATCAATACGAACCATCGCACATCGGAGAATTACCTCGACAACCTTCCAGACACATGTCGAATCAAAGCCAAGAGGCCATTCCTGGTGGCTCGTGGTTTACAACTTTTTGCCGGGGTTTGGGTTGATTTTGGCAACAGCACGTAGGTTCTGCACAGCCTTCGGTCTTCATTTTCTTTAATCACAGTTAGAGAATCACAAGACGAGAATTTATTCACTTGTCTAACCGTGAATTTCAGCCACAAAATCAATTTGCACAGCTCTGCTTTTCTCCAATAATACAATTAGTTTTGTTTCTGCTTTGACCTCTTTATTCAATGTGGACCTTTTAATGGCCACAGCAAAAGTTCACTCTCTGCCTTCTGAAACTGCCTGTGAAGAGCAGGGTGATCCATGACCCGCCTTTAAGTACAATTTCCTGTAGAAAAAGAATCCCCTAATTTCTTCTAACTCTGCCATTAGCTACCATAAGCATGACCGGCCCGTTACCTTTTGTTTGGGCTCCCTTGAAACCACTATCTATTAGGTGGCTCAAATCAAATCCCTGCAGCCTGAGTTTAATAAGAGAATATTTTTGCTCCTATATTTTAACCTTGTTATCCAATATCCTGTCTTTTTAGTCCTCAGTGTGTTTTCAGCACACAGAGCCACTCTGCTAGAGAGTGTGCGTCAGTTCACAGCAGAGATCTGACATCCTGCCTCTCGGAGCACAAAAGTTCACGCACAGACCAACAGCTCTGTGATATTCTGCTGCACTGGCACAAGATTAGTCACCGTTACATACAGAAGCTTTAACATTTTACTATCCCGACCGATGAGACCTTTATTTATTTGGAGTTTTATTCAACCTGAGCAAAGGCTTGATGTTCCCCGGGCTGCTTAATATGAGACTCAATATGAGGCTATATGACCGTTGAGACAGTCTTACTGGAAACTGTACATTCAACGTTTTGTATAATTATTTAAACCTGTGCGGAAATTATTTTACAACTTTTCTGAGTTAACTCATTGTTACTCAGAGTCACAATATCACTTTTGTAGTAGACAGACACATGATTACTGTAACGGGAAGTGCATTTGTCCACAAAGTGTGCCTCCCAGGTCAAAACTTTCTAATTTCGCAAAGCAAATTTTTGAGGAAATAGAAGAAACGCAGCCATATTTTAACACTGATGGAAATGGACTTTTTTGCAGCGTTGAGCTCCTTAAATTTTCTCAATTTGTAGTGAAGTGTGTAATTTTTACAATGTCAGAAAAGATTTAAAAAAAAAACATCAAAATTGTAGTTACTTAAGTGAAACACTCCAAGGTGGGAGGCTTTAATGGTGGTGGAGCAGAGTACTGTACATCTAACATTGCCGATGTAACGGTCATGTTACCGTCTCATTTACTGTACTTCCCCATCCCAGGAAAGCTCTATCTCATATCTGCACTGCCTCTGAGGCTGTTTTTGGAGACCTTTAATGCAGAGGAAACTAGAAACAAAGCACAGTCCGAGGACATGGAGTGCAATCTTGAAATGGAAAACTGAAATGGGGAAAGGGTCTCTAGCTGAAATGTTATTTGGATGATAGCCTGCATAAGAAAGGAACTGTGTTTGGTTTCTCATTGAGAGTCACCAGCAGGGCTCATTGTGATAAGAAAATAAGTCTAATGTTACCTGATCTGGTATAATGTGGACCAATTACCACTCCATTGCACTTCATTACAGGACTGTAATAGGGCCGGGGGTCAGTGCTTGAGATGGAGTGGCAGAGGAAAATTGAGTCGTCATTGATAATATGATAAAAACTGACAGTGAGAGGCCCCTCCGACAAATTATTGAAATTTACAGTTGATAGGGAAACACTATAACCTCATTTGGTAAGCAGCTGGCAAGCAGTTGTACAAAGCAGGTCCTCTAACACAATGAGAGGCTTATGAAGAGAGGGAAATCCAAAACTATCACAGAATAGTTTTAGACTCCTGCTCATTGGCTCCTGGCACTCAGTGTGTGCATGTATTCTGTTTTTAGAAATATCTTACAACCAATGACTCTGGTGGATAGTATTTTGCTCTGGAGCAGGTGGATTGTGGAGACACAGTATGAACCCTCATTATGTGTAGCAATAATAATATGCTGACAAAAAAATTTTGCTTGAACAAACAAATGAAGACCGACTAACGTTATTTTCATTCCTAGTGTCTCTCCGGGGGAGAACAGAAAAGTGCAGAGGCTAACAAAATATAAAATCTCACCCTTTGTGGAAACCACAGTGCTGCTAGGAAAAAGGCTATGGCAACCATTTGTTTGCCTCAGTTAAAGTGCCTCCATTTGAGGCCCCTTGAATAAATAAATCAAATAAACTACCGTCAGACATACATTTTCAATCCATCAAGGTAATCAGATTCTGTTTACCTGAATGGGAACTATTCTAAAATGTTATTAAAAACTTAAATGGAGTTTAGGCGTGGAATAACTAGGCAGAGGAAATGATGAGCAAACAGCAGGATAAGATTCCAATTACTATTAAACAAGCATTGCATTGACTAGTAAAGAGGAAAATAGCTTTGACATTTTCCACTGCCGGAGCTCCCACCTGACAGGCTTTGTCGTGTGAGAGCTCGGCAAATTCAATTCATAGGCTTTTAGACGTGAGGTAGTCAAAGCATGCTCCTGACATACAGCTTAAAAGGCCCATTTCAATTATTCCACCTGTGGTCAACATTTCTGTGTGTGGTTCAAGGACAGATACTTATTGTGCGATAATTGATTATATTTATAAGCAATGAATCTTTCCTCGCCTGATGAAACAACTCAGATAAATACAAATAGATCTATAGAAAAGATTAAAAATTTACATTTTATCATGCATCGACAAGGTAAATATGGTTATATATGTTGAAAATGTGTCTGTCCCAGCTAGGCATAATTTTCTTGAAGCATCTGCAGAACATCCCAGTATTAGGAATTCAACAAGGCCATAAAGTCATTACCTTGCACTGAAGGAAATATAATTTATGAACCATTTAGAAGACCAGTTAAGTTTATCTCACATATCTAAATAGGCAGTATATTGAATGCATGCTTCATTGATCAAAACTGTTGTGGAACAACTTATCAAGCAACCATCTTTAACTACTATTTAAAGATCGTTTTGCTTTCATCTACAGTCTTCACTCAGCTGAAATCACTTCGACATGATAAGACAGTCAATTTGGATGTCAGCTTTGGCTACAGTAATCATGCTGGCCACTAGATAAGTGTGACTTTATTTATTTATATTGAGCCCTGTGCGTGTCTAGTTGAAGATAATAGTTTCATTTTCCAAGAGAAAGTTTGCCAGCTACCCTCATTGTGGAGTAAATGTGACAGATTTCTGCTTCATTAGGATTCATCGGGCTGACAAAGATGGATTCATGAGATGAATCAACAATAGCAAAGCAATATGTCGGATTCCATGAATCTCTTTACTTTCCTAGTGCTGGGTAAAGAGACGTGCTTTAAAGCTTCAGGTTTACAATCACAGGTGACAACAGGAGACTTAAGATGAATGCTTGTATGCTCTAAGGAAAAACGACAACACATTGAAATGTATGTCAGAGAAAGCACATGTGCTTGTATTTTGTCTTCACAGTACACAAAGTATATTTATGAGACTGGTATATTTAAGTAGTGGTTCATCCAGTGGATAACAGAATGTGTCCTAATCTACCAGCTTTTATGGTAATTTAATTATGTGTTTATGTGTGTGTGTGTATTTATTTGTTAACATTCACGTCTATCTCACACTTGTTTAAAGTCAACCTAAACAAGCTTTTACATCTATTAATCAGTGCTGATGTAGCAGCCATTAAACTTAATAATCACAGACATGTGTTAAATCATATTCTCCATTTTTTTTTTTATGGGTCAATATGACGTTAAGTACCAGCTGCAAACTGATTTCTTGAGTTACTTGCTAACAACGGATGGTGGGAGCAGCACAGGTCTGAGGGTAAGACACTGCGCAGTGGTGCTTCAGCTTATCCTCGGGTACATCTGACATCTCGAAGCATGATGTTACCAGCGGTTCCAAAAGTTATCTCTGGCTTCTGAGAGACCACCAAGTCGGCGTGATGCCAGGAGGGATTATCTGTCCAAGTTAGCAACAGTACCACAGAGAAGTGGAGCAAAAGGTCACTTATCCTGCTGCCTCATTACATGTGACAGAGGTTAAAGCAGTGCTGTTTAAGGATTAAGGAATATTTAATGGCATTGCTGCTTTACCTGTGAGCAAGGGAGGGTGACGGGAGTGACGAGACGGAGTCAGGGATGTTCGACAGAAAAGGTCATGAACCATGTGAAATACAACTTTTGGGCATCATCAGATATATATATAGGCAAAGCTGGGCATACATTAATTATAGTAGGAGCAGATCTAAAGATGACACTGACTCCAATCTTATATTACAAGTTGGTACAGTATAGTCTGATATTTATTCTTTCACAGGGTTCCTTCACAGTTCTGACATGAACAGCACATAAATGGATCCGTGTGAAACATTTCATTGCGCTTTTTAAAATTTCACCAAACCTGCTCCAACAGGGACTTTTATGACGGTTTTCTGGAAAGTCACCTGAGGGGCTCATAAAGTACAGTAAAGTACTGAATATGGAGGAACTGTGAAAGGAGGCTTCCAAGACGATTTAATGTTTAAAATTAAAGGCCACACTTACAAAAATATTGTATTACAGAGCTTGTTATTACCACCACTGTCAGTGGTGCATGAGGATTTTGCACTTCCACAAAGAGGCACAAGAGGTCAGAGCTCCACTGCAAATGCTGTGAAATACCTTGGCAACCGATCCACAGCTAGTGTATGCCAGACATGCACAATTCCTCGTTATCATTAAGGCCAATGCCTGAAAGATGTCTGTTGAAATAAGTTTGCTTAAAACATCATTACAAATCCAATTAATAGTGTCATTAAACTAGATAGAAAAGAATGACAACATTGTGTGATCTGAAATTCTTTTGTATTACAGAAAGCCTACAGCTGCAGACCAGGTACCAATCTAAATTATCAGTGATGTGAGACTTAACTGAGGAAGGCACTGCTATAGCTTTTACTGACTGGCATGAGCTGTGCTGTAATGTTATGTTTATTGTAATTATCAGATTGATTGGAAGAAAAAACAATAATAAAAACAGCAGAGTTTTTAATGTGTTTAGCTGGAGAGTATGTTCATATTTACCAGTAGTAATTCTATGGCCCGTAATTTAAAATCTGATAGAAACATTGCATTATAAAATTCTAGCATGTTGATCTTTATCAAGGTCATTTTTAATGAAAACTTGTGTCTGCAGTCCATGACGTGTCCTGTGTACGTGACCAGTTCCGTCTCTAACAGTCCACTTCTAGCACACTAAGATAACATAGCGTCATTCATGCCATGAGAGGATAAGCAGCGCCAAACTAACAGGCTTAATGAAATTTACCAGCAGATCAGGAAAATCAATCTTGTTTGTAAAAGGCTTTTGTTCGTGTCTCTCCAGGTTCAACAAATTGAGGACACTGGTTTACAGTTAAACATCTCTTCTAAAAACAAGGTTTAATGTACGAGCTTTTAGCTAATAGATTTTGGATGAAAATCAGTGACAATATTTTGTTGTATGTAGTTTTTAGTTAATTTACTTAATATGTTTTTATATTGTATATGAAAAGCAAATTGCTGTACTCTGTGTCTGTAGTAGAAAAAATAAAGAACAAATGTTAACATAATAAAACAATTACCTGCCTGTAAGCTGGTCAGAGAATGAGTCCCCATTTGTGTCCTCAGTCTAGTCAAAGTTGATATTTAACACTGAGAAATGTTCAGGTTGAACAGGAGGCTGGAAGAAAGAAATGTAGAATTATTATTTCATTAGAAAAGTTGAATTCTTTTGAATTCATTTGTCTTTCTTGGGTTAACCATGTTTTATGTAACTAATTTAAGGTAGCCCTAGAGAGAACATAATAATAAATTGTTCTTTTAGATATGTTTCCTGTAACTATGTCAAAGACAAAGTACCAGCACGTGTACAAAGTGAAAAGAGTCAAATTTGAATGAAAATAAAAACCAAATCTGACATGTAACATATGCTTCTGTGTATGTGACGTTACAGAGAAAAGCAATGTAAATGTGAAAGCTATGAGAAAGTGGGAAGCCAGACCATGAATTGCAGTTCTTTTATCATGAAAACTTAAGCCAAAATCAAACTTGCAACACAAGCTAACTGATAGTTAAGCAGGTATCAGGTGTGACTGTCCAAAACACATATATCTTTAATTCTTCTTCAGTCTGAAAACACTAGCTTGGAAGCTAATTGTCATTAGCCAGAGGTAAACTCAACAGATCAGATTTATTTCAAATGAAAAGCTGATTTATTCCATCATGTTGTAGCACACAAATGTTTTGCTGAAGTCAGTTATACATATAACATTATTTTAAATACTTAACAGTGTAAGAGTCATGCTAATTCTTATTATTGAATCATTATGCTGTTTATTATGCTGTATCAGTATGTTTATGTTGTACATTGACTTGCTCCTCCATCATACCAGCTAGCCCACCATCATTTTTAAAACAGCTTTCACGCAAATAATATGGGTCCAAAGGAGAACATGAATACCAGTGTCCCATTAAAGCTTATCTGTTGGCTCGTTTTGCCGTCAGAAAATGTCCTCCATCTGACACGCCATTCCCATTTTCTCCTCCACCACTGACGACATTGACACTGAGAGGATTACAAGGTAAATCAATAAACATCACCGGCTTCATGAATGAACACAAGTCTCAGTGAACTGATACCTTCACAGCGGGTTAGGTCTATTTACCTGTGATACCAATCCACAGTGGGATCTCGAGGGTCCGTTCTCTATAGTTAAGATTAGATGTCACCATGCCCAACAATAAGAAGACACCTCACTGCTCTGCAGCACAAATCCACATTGTGTTGGTCAATTATCAGCTCCATGTTAAAGCAGAAGAGACATACAGCAAGTGTGAAACCGCAAACACATTCATGTCAGTGTTATCTAACACATCCTTTCTGTTTTTCTCTATAACCAGCTCCGTATCTTTACATGTATCTGCGTTAAGACCGGTCATGCTACACCATAAATGAACGTCAGATATTCTTCACTTCCCGCAACTTTAGCAACTTCATATTTCCATTTTCAGTTGGAAAAGAGATCTCTAACTTTCAGCAAATGGCATGGGACAAGAGGAGGCAAGACTGCCGACCAGACAGACGAGCGTTCCACTCTCCAGCTCTTAACAAGCATAGTAATACATCAGTCAAAAGCAATAATTTTACTATTAATGAAATTCCAATTTGCCTTCAGTGCATTTCACGTTGACATTTTCCACATTGCAACAGTGCTTTGATAAAGTTTTTAAAATGCAAAAACGCATCTAAGAGGCTAAAGACCAGCCCGGGTGTCAGCGTGCCTGGCAGAGGACTATGGTACTTAATTTTTATCGCCATGTGCCCGGGGCAATGGAAGCCTGAATGTTAACATTGGCTCCATTTTCATTATCATCATATGATTATGGATTTTACTGCATTTAGCTGATAATACAACTAGGAGCTCACCTTAAAAGAAGTTGCTCGAAGGTTTCATTTCTGCCCAAATGAAATTTTCATTTGACAAACAAGTATAATTAGGCTGCACTTCTTGTTCAGTGTCAGTCTGTTTTCTGATTGAACTTAGACCAATTTGCTGCCACTAAATGAGTTTGAATAATTTCCATTCTGAATGTCTTGGGGACATTAGCTTTAGGAGTGCTAAGTGGCAGCATGCTTTTTGAAGTTGCTGATTATTTGATGCCACCCCTGTCTACCTATACATTTTTGAGCTTACTTCAAAGTTAACAAGGAAAAAAAAAAACTCCACATAGCCTACCTTGGAGTACAATGAGAATTTGAAAGTGTTTTTGGCCAGGTCTGGGAGGCAAAGTGAAAATTACTTTAATAAGTGTGTAATACACTTCGTTAGCTTCAATGCTCTTTGCTTCTTCACTTTATTTCTTTCATGTGGCCACTTTTATTGTACTGAATGAGTGGATTTGTTTCTGCTGAAACTGTACACCTAATAACTAATATTGCAGTATCAGTTTCATTAAACCGCTAATTACAAATTAATACATTATGAATTATGAGACCTGCTACAGCTGACTCTCATACTGCCGTTCTGTTATTAATAGTATTGTGACACAGTGGTGTTTACTATCTATCAGCGAATAGGGACAAGTGGTGAGGCTGGTCACTGACTGGTAGTTTTCCATAGCCCTTATCCACATCAAGCGTTTATTTTCCATAACACAATAAGCATAAATATATTAGGAGGAAAAATTGTTGCAGATTACCTACTATTAATAGCTCTGTAAGCCTCTGCAGCCACAAGATGAGAAACAGCAGACCACTGTGAATGGCAGGGGAAAGTGGGGTTATTTGTATATTTCCCCCTAATGGATTTGGTAGATAACCTAAAATCTGAGTAACAGCTATTTCAGTAGGGGTAATCCAGTCATCCTCACAAATAAATAAATAAAACAAACACCAATGTGGAGCGAAATTGAACGAGAGAAATGGAGTGAATAAAATTGGTGAAGGCAAAAGAAAGAGAGGATCACAAATAAAGCTCAATGTGGGATTGATGAGAGGAAATGGGGATTTTGACAATGTGATTAAGTAATGGTCTTAAAAATATGGAAGCAATGGCAAAACGAGAATAATTTACTCAAGTGTAAGAGCACTGCATGTCAATGAAGGGCGGCATTACATTTCATTATCATAAATAAGGAAAACCAAACTGTGGCTTAGTTATGAGGAGTTTACAAACTGGTGAGCCAAATACACGACCCCAGATCCTCCAACGCAGCTCTAAATGTTTCCCCCGCACTTTCTTTTCTTGGCCGCGTTTGAAGGATTTGGTCAGTCGCACTGAATAGTTTCACAATAACAAACATTTAAACATATGAAATCACTTTTGGGTTAATTAAATGTGTAGTCATGAATCAAGACTGAAAAGAGTTTTTTCAAAACACAAAAAAATCCCTCTCCTCTCTTTAAATAATCAAATCTATTTTTGTTTTTCCCAGTAATCAAACCTGCCAAGAAACTCAGAGACACACATCACACTCCACTAAATAAGAGGGCTACACACAGAGCAACGGAGGTCCACAGTGCAGAGGACTACTGAGCTGACTTGACAAAGGGCTCAGAGACCACTACAGTGGAGATAATGCCGTGGGATCCAATCCAAAGACAGAAATGCTGTGGATCCAACAGGGTTACAGCACATCTGCAATTCATTTACATTGCACTGGTTTTTCCAAGGAATGAAACTAACACTCCTAACTTGTGTAACAAGCTGACAACACACTCCTCACATCAATAACTCAATGAACACATTAGGCTAGAAAAATGTCTTCAATCCAATCAATCTGTAAAACAAAGCCCGTAATGAATAAACAGTGTTTCAACATCAAAATGATGTTTTTTTCTAAATTGGATCGTGAATTATAACATCAGTGTAGTTTTGATTGTGTTGGACGCTGAACCCAGCTAGGGGCTGAAAAACATTGGAAATATTCATTTTCATGCTTTTCATTGAGGTTTCTGTTTGTTTGTAAATTCAGTGAGTTGAAAACTGAAGAGTTGTGCTAGTTGGTATTTACCTAGTTTGTGTTGTTTCTTCTTGACATTTTCATTTGCATATTTGTCTTAATAGCACCAATCTTACTGACTTAATGGCAAAATAAGTCACTGACTGGCACTTGGTATAATAATCTGAAAACATGCCCCAAATAGTGACATATTATTAAAGGGACGTTTCTTTTGCTCTTAATGTGGCAACACGCTTTGGTTTCTCAGGAATAATATACAACAATATTGTGGCTCTGAGGCAGCATGCAATCATCATTAATTATTAATTAATTCTGTGTCACAAAGCTGTGAAAAACACTTCCTAACACTACAGAACCTGAGAGCACAGAATTTTAATTGACATGGTGAAATTTTATGCATGACTCTGTGTCTCGTACAGTCCTATGCCAGAAAGTGTTGACTTCTGCCGCTTTTACAACTGCCACAGTAATTACCAAGAGCCTCGGTGCATTGTGGAGACAGGCTGCCGTGAGTCCTTCTACCTGGGTTTGAGACGTTTTGAGACGAACGTGTGCCATGCAGAAAAAAAAAAAAAGAAAAAATACAAGGTGCCATCTATGACACCAAATCACAGAAGTGAATTACAAATTCAGTGAATACTTAAACTCTTATGAAGTACAACCTGGTGGTTTCACTTTTTTCTTTTCTTGGTGTTTCAGTTTATGCTCTGATTTGGTGACTGGTTCCATACTGTAAGCCAAGGTGGCTCTGCCCACCGTTTGAAAATTCCCTAAAATAATGTTTAGAGCTGCTTTGGGCGAAGGCGGTGTGCAGGTGGGAGATTATTCTAACAATGCCTCCAAAGCAATGAACTGTAATAATAACATGTGCTCCTCAATGTAAATAATTTGTATACTGTACGAATACTATATTCTAAAAAAGGATTATGAAATTGAAACTGGAAATGTGTCAGCTGCTGGTCCTAAAACCATTAGAAATAAACAGTGAGCATGCTACTCAACTACCAACACGACACAGATATTTTTACTTTTACATCACATGGAATCTGATTGTCAGCTGGACTTGAATTGTGCATTTTTTTTACATTCAGGTGTAGACATCCCGCTGGCAACGACTGCTGGGCACATGTCCAGCTATGAAGCTTTCCATTACACCGTCAAAAGAAAGTTGATATGAAATGTAAAATGACTACATTACATGTTATCTCACCTCTACTTGCTGACTGTAGTGCAAACAAAAAGTTTTAGAAGTAATTAGAACAAGTTAGAGACGGGTTGTCTTCTCCCCTGGTAAGGATTTACGAAGATTAAATCTCTCTTAACCCACTCCACAAACACAAACAGTGACAAAGCCAAAATCAGATTTTGGTATCTACAGCCCACAGTTTGTATCCCTATCCATAAGAAAGCTGCTTAGCCTTGGCAGCTAGCGCACATGTGAATTGATCCAGTGGTAGCAGAGTGCAAGAAACCTCTGAACCAAGCTGTTAAGAGACCTGTGATTAAATAGGAAAAAACAAACAAACAATGCAAATAATTTACTGAAGGCCTCATGATCCGACAGTGTAAGTGGCCTTTTCATGGTTAAAAGCAGAGTTGATCACATGCTATAGCTGCTGGGAGTTCACTCAGCCTCAATGATCATCAACATTCTCCCTCTATTCAGATCTATGGCTAAATCCCAGGTGAGTGACAGGTGCCAACTGCAGGGCTGTTAGGAGAGAGCGTTTGTTGATATAACCGTGTATCCCTCTCTTTGAGCGACTGATCTGCAAAGGTACACATAAAGGCCCTCCTTCAACAATGTACACACAGCACTTCCAAAAGGAGTACA
>OMNW01018922.1:12550-28565 GCA_900303245.1 Selene dorsalis | reverse complement strand
AAAAAAAAAAAAAAAAAGAGGGTGCAGGTTATTACCAAACTATTTAAAGTGGACGTCTGCTACACGGGGTGTAGGCTTTTGCTATGAAAAGTTTCCATGAATAAAGTCAATAAAACAGAGAACTACGGCCGCTTTTTCGCAATATTCCAGCTATTATGAGTGACAAATAGGGTTGATTCAAAACTTTTGCGAGGCTGTACGTGTTCACACATACTCATTCAAAGATATTGTTCAAAAGCAATGCTCGGGATATGGATAGAATGTGACAAATTCTGTCAGAGTAAATATAGTTTAATAAATGAATTAGCTTCATAAATAATGGCTGTAATGACATTTTAGGGGACAATAAGCCTAAGCGTTGTCAGGAAATAGTTGATGTATGAGTTTCATGCCTCAGCGGTTCCTCAAAATGAATAGGCTTGGGAAGATAGCAGGGGCCTGCAACCAGCCTATTTCCTCGAATTATCTACTTGTTGTCAATTTGCACAGTGGAATTACACATGCAAATTGAACTGCCTGCACAAACACCACTTGGAGATGATAAAAACAAATTAACAAAGGCTATAGAAGGAGGATTTATTTCACTGGCTAACCCAGGTCAAGCAATACATGTATTTTACGATTGTGTGTACCCAATTTTGGTGTAATTATATCAGCAAATTATTCTTTGTAATCTTATTATTTTTTCCTCAACCTTCTCCTTACACACATAATTAACTTCCCTCATCCTCACCCAAAAAAGAGGAAAAAAAAAAAAAAAGAAAACGCAGCTTGCCTCTGCGTCAGAGTTACGCAGTTCAATCTGATTTAGGGTTCAGTCTCGTCACCTTTCTGCAGCTGGAATCCAGAGGAGGGTGAGAGGTTAACAATTTAGTGGCTCTGTTTAATGTAACTGCTTGGTAAAGGAGTAGACAAATCTACATAGCAGAAGTCACAGTGTTAAAATATATATAATCACCTCTTAACATCATCCCTCATATTGGGGAGGAAATTAAGCGTCCCCGGACCTCCACGTTTGCTATTAGATATCTCATTTACTTTGTACACACACTGCTAATCTGCACTAATGAATTCTGCCACACCAAGCCAGATCGAGATGACTTAAAATTATTACCACTTCCACAGATATGCCTTTCCTCATTTGAGGCTCAATTTGGCTGGCTCGCAAAAACAGTCTGTCACAGTAAGATACTAATAATTAGGGTTTTAAGATGATTAGTTTATCTCTGTGCTCTTACAGTCCTGCCTCTTATCCACCATGGCCAAAACTTAATAAGAGGCTCTAAGTTTTAAACAGCCAACTCCAAATTACCAAGAAATGACGGAAATAATGAACTGGAGCGCATGCCAGGGAGAAAGACACAGGGAGAGAGGGAGAGACAGAGAGATGGATGGTGGGAAAGCTGAGAGACATTAATTCAAGTGTGAAATAGAACACAAAGTCTGGTAATCAATAAGGAAATGATTCAGACCTGTAATGCCAAAATTGTTTAGTATTAACAGGACTTTGTGACTCTCATTTACCTTCAGACGCTGCCGTGCTCATCAACTTGTCACACATGTAATTAAAGTCACGATAATGCTGAGTGAGTGATACCAGTTAATGGTTGCATATTTTAGAGGATGAGATAGAGATTTTACATGTTCCAGATGACATTCAATATAGCATAAGCCTTATCAGTCCAGTTTAATATGCACCGCATTTTGCAAAGCTCAACTAAGTAAATCTCTCATCATAGTCTACAGGAAGGTCAAGGGGAGTACAAGGTCTCCAGGTTTTATTTATTTTACATGTGTGCCACAAGACAGAGCCGGGTATCGAACCTCAATACATTTTTCTACATAGTGACCAAAATACCCAAACAGATGTGGTTTACAATGAATTGACGAATGCAGAGAAGAGCAACAAACTGCCCACATTTGAATTGATGGTCTCATTTAAATGATTTCTCATTTATCACAGTTGCTGTCTAATTTTCTGTTCATGGATAAATCAATTAATTGGAAAGTTAATCAAAGGCCATCTGCTTTAAATTATAATTTGCCAGTTTTAAACTATATTTTATGAGAATATAGGGGGTTTTAAGTTTTGTTTTTTTTAAATAGAAAGTCAGATAGAAAGTATTTCTCTGTGTCTGGCAAAGTATTGCACACAATTGCCAGCACAATGGTTTACCATTCCTTTTCACATACATTGTCCATTCTGTCTGAACTGGGCTATTGGTCTTTTTATATATACATACGTGTATATATATATATATACATATATTGATGTTACAGGTCTCACTCTACATTCAAATGGCACACAAAATACACGCTATAATTTATGTATATTATTGGCTTTGCAATAAGATGCAACCAAATGAAAGCCTAATGTGAATGAGTGTGAAAGAGCAATTTAAGGGTAGATGTGCATGTGCCAGTGCCAAGGGCTATACAAGATTTGCATGCTAATCATTCTGATAATAATGTAATGCCCAAAGCACTTTGAGCAAATTGCGAACCATTGGTCATAGAAGGAAGCTTATCTCGCCACAAATATAGGTTAACATTTGAATGATTCTTGGTAATTCACGGACCTGTCAGTAGCCTGGCTCACCTCAATTAGAAATGCTCCACAGCTTGCTCTTGACTTTACTTCACTGCAAAGACTGGCAAAGACTGCTGTAACTCATTACATTTGTTCCACGTGTCTATTTTGAGTTTTAACTGTCACTAAAACCGTAAAGTTTTCACAAAAACGCCGCCCTATTAGCCAAAATAAAGTTAACTACGACTGCCGAACGTGCTCCTTCCAAAAACAGCCAATAGGAGCGTTTGTTTCAACCTCGCGCTGATAATTTGTATGTCCAGTTCTGATTGGACGATCCGATCATCGCGCCCAGCGCTCAGCCAATCGGCGCGTTCTTACATGTATCGTCATTGTGTTTACCCGGAAATGAGAGCCAGCACCACCAACAACAACAGCTAACATCTCTAATTTACCGTATTCCTACCGTTTTTATTTAGTAATTGACAAATAACCGCACAATCTAACTGAAAAACGACTGGCTGGGAATGTACAGCGGACTTTTGCCGAAAGGTTTAACAGAAGACGACCTGAGTCTCAGTGACGAGGAGGATGAGCAGACGGGTGGTGCTGAGGAGAAGAAGACGGAGGACGAGAAGTTTGATAGCTCTCCTCTGAGAAAGCCCAGCTCAGTGGTGGAAGCACAGTCAACACACACCGCCGGTGATGCAGACAGTGACTCCCCGACGTGCAGTATGTCTGGTATATCCCAGGAAATGTGGCAGGTATGTTCTTGTGGTGGCATGTAATGAGCTGCTTAACACTGAGTCAGTGGAACACATGCTACCTGTGGTGTACCTGCTGTGTTTTAAGTTAGGGTTGACGTTTAAATCATTAATACTTGCCATCTCAATTTCCCAGCCATGCAAGAACATGCTAACAAAATTATTAATAAAAGGTTTTTGACGCCTATGAAAACTGTGTGTATTATATTATAATGTGTGTAAAACAGCAAGGGTTACTATGGTTTTGGGAATTCAATGTGTGTGTCTGTGTCTGTGTCTGTGTGTGTAAAGAAATTCCAGGATCTGCGAAAGAAGAATGAGGACATGAAGACAATGAAGATCCCCAGAAGAAGAAAAAGAAGACGACACAAGAAAGGTGTCAGTGACAATACAATGAATTTCATGCTTCATTGGCTTCCCCTGTTAGTGTGTATTTCACCTTGTCCAGTGGGTGGAAATATTCATGACAAATGAGAGGAAAAAAAAAAAAACCTCACCCAGAGCCACATTATAACTGTCGGCCATCACACTGCGTAGAAGCACCTTATTTTTACACCTGGTATCTGTTAAACTTATATTTATATGTATCATTATCTGGTTATATTTATTTGTATGAAACTATACTCAAAACCTTTAATTGCTGTGTCTCTCTCATGTCATTCAACAGGAACAAGAAGTGAGGAACCTGCAGAGACAAGGTACCAAAATGTTACTATGCTCTCTCAGAGAAGTTGAGATAACATAACAGCTGCCTATAAATAAGCAATCAAAGTGTAACGCCAAAGGATGTGAATGAAACGCTTTTTGGCAGCCAGCTCTCAGATCTCACATCTTCACATCAGCACGTATGGATCTTGATGTCCAACCCTGCCATTCCATTGTTAATATGTGTCTTAACTTATTTTAGAATTATTTAACCAATACCAACAACAACAACAACAACAAAAACAAGAAAAAAAAACAATGATTTTCATACCATATTATTAACCTTGTTAGAAACCAGTGTCTAACTGATGGTGCAGAGTACTTGTTATTTGTGTTAAACATGCAAGAGATATTAAACCAACAGCAAGTTGTGATTTTCAACCAGTGTAATATCAGCGTTATGTTGTGTTGACTGAAATGTAGCAGCCAACTGTTCAACAAAACATTTCTATGAGGTGTGAGACATACAAAGATCTGATGTCAGCATGAGGGCAGAAACAGAGTCCACTAAAAAGCAGGACACTGACCAGTGAACACAGTTTTACTTGCTGGTCTACATGTGATGAACATTAACACATATTTCCTCTGTCAGCAGAGAGTGTCAAGAGGAACAGGGGAAGCGCTGGGATGAGCTTAAGCAGTATTTTGGTGTAAATGATCGATTTGATCCCCCTGCATGTTCCAAACCCCCTCCGAAGGTAACAAAGACTTCTGCCTTCCAACTTATCTGCTAAGGTTTAATACTGTGTCTGTAGTAGCTGTTAGTAACACCTTCACATCCTTTATGTTTCTGTGCCACCAGGCTCTCATTGTTTTATGTGATATGACATATATGGATTAGAATTTAGCCTGACACTGAGGAGAATAATAAGGATTATGTTTGGCTACATTTAGTGATAAGATTAGGATGAATCTCCTCTCTTGTAGGGTTGAGATTAGAATAAGATGTAGGTTTTAACTCTGCACAAAAATAATTAAAATCTAAAGATGTGGGTGTCAGAGTACCTGACACTACCCCTGTGATTCCTGCTAGAACATTTAAATGAATGGGTGGATAATATTTTATCAGGTGCTACAACTTCTGTAGATTTCATAACTGAGGGGATTAAAACTAAACCATCCTCCATTCAGATACATCTGTGTGCTGGAATGAAGATTTAATGCAAAGCCTCGTAAACTGCCAATGAAGCAAAATATTTGCAAGCTTGATGAACATTATAGCTGACCCAGTGAATGGAAACTGTTCTCATTTCAATTTGAAATCCTTTTAATGATTATTTTGGAGTATTTTGTGCTTAATTTATCTCAGAGCAGCATAAAATTGAGTTTTTGCTGATTTGAGTCTCATTCTGAATAGGGTAACTATGAAAGGATAAAAGAAATGATTAACAAGCTGAATGAAACAGAACTTGTCACATCAACATAATGAGGAGCTCCTTCATCCCTCAAATGCAGTTCCTTGTAATTAATATGTCTTTTTTTTATTTCTGCCAAGACTTTCACACAGTCATTTGAGGGAAAAAGCTGTTATAGCAGTCAGATGTAATTAATTCATCTGCTAACAGCGTTTCTTCGCTGACCTTAAAAGACATTTCATGATAGAAAGGATGATGGTCTGTCAGTTTGTGTTTTGTTTATGAGATACAGTAGGTGATAATTGGGGTCGCTAGTCAGGCTGTATCACTGTCAGCTTCAAATTATAAGCAGAATAATAAACTGTATTAAGCAAAATCAAGAGCAAGCAAGAAGAGTTACAGAGAAAATTGTTTTACTAATTCTGCATTTTTATGCCTGATGGTCGTGTCCTTGCACTTTTACAGCTGAGTTAAGGTCCTCAAACAATACATCAGAAGAGACACATTAATAATTACACCCTCTTTCCAGTGTATTTTTTTTAGCATGATGAAATTTTGGGGGATGAAGAAATCTGGCGCTCTGCTTCCTCAGATAGGCTCATCACAGCAGAACTGCCTTGCCATCAGTAACCGGGGGCTTCTCCACACCCCCCTCTGCTTAGGCCTGTAATGGAAATGTGTAATTAAAGAGTCACATTTATGTTTGGTAATCTCCTGTAGCATTTCTAAGATTTCCCCACTAATATCCAATCAAAAAGGTTTTCATTTGTGAAGGGAAATCTACATATTTGTAGTAATGGCAATCATATTAAAAATAAGGCCCTGGGGACTTTTGAAGTTACTCTTTGATTTTTTTTTCTCTCTACCCCTATTTCAAAAAAAAAAAAAAAAAATCTGAATTTTTTTTCCCCTCTTCTGCAGTCCGGCCTAGAAAAGAGCATAGAGAGGGCCGTAGCTGAAGGGGACATTGCAAAGGCAGAGGAGATGAGCGACAGACTCGCCACTCGAGAGGTACGTTGTGCTGATAAGAGATCTTTGGGGTGCTCCCGCTGTGACAAATCAGGCTAATGGATCCATGGCCATTTCTGGTGCAAAGACATAGAGGAACAAAAACACACGCAGACACCCACCATTCAGTCCTGCAGCCTTTTTCCATTGAGTTAATGGAAAGCCCTCCCCTTAGTTTTGAAGTGCTGCAGTGTCTAAAGGACTTTTGGCTCTGCTTTTTAATGAAGGGTACATTGCTTTCAAGCCAACTGTTAAATCATTCTCCAGGTAAGAGTTTCATACCTTTGAAGTGTACATGTCCCTAAATGCAGTGCCTGAAGTTTTGTAACTAACCGCCTTGGCAGTGGTTTGAAACTAATTTAGCATAAAATGTAGCCCACACACACATATAATTGTGGTTAAAAAGACATACAGCTGCAGTGTTACTTCTCCACTGGGGGAATTGCTGTACTTTGAGCATCAAAGTTAAACTTCTTTGTTTCATGATGCATGTTGCTTACAGCGTCCCATAAGCTTTTTCATTTAATAATAGGAGCAGCACAAACATGTAACATACTGTGGGCTCAGATTTCATTGTTGGTCGTGGATTGTGAAAGAGTTGCGAAGAAGGTTGAGGAAATATTTTCCTCTGCTCCGAATTTCAATATTTTCTTTAAATGATATCCTCAATCCTCCTCAACATAGAAACATGTTAGTCTCTCATATAATGCCACTTTATTATTAACCACCATTAATTGTTTAAAATTAGTTTTCAAGGAAGAAGCTTTGTTGTCATTTTGGCATAGTACACAGCTCTATACACTAAAATACCCACAAGATGTGTTTGCCAAACAAAAGTGTGAATCAAATCAAATTCAAAACGCCTCATTGTCTCAAGTGTGAAGGAAACACAGCGTTACAGTTAGTGCATTTTTCCAAAACTGACCCAGAATCTAAAAGTGAACAGATTTGAAACAATAGTTTCATATTATGGGAAATAGCGCTTGCTGTCTTTCTGCTGGAGAGTCAAATGAGACGGTTGATGCCACCTTCGTGTCTGCACCTCAGAAATAAAACGAGTCAGACAAAATCCACACAACAGCTCCTAACTAACACCATATCTTAGCTGTGTTAGCTGTTCTAAAACCAAAGTGTAAAAATGTCATAATTACGTTCTAACATGGGGGTTTTATGCCAGACTCCTTCCTGGTGGAGACCACCAAGTTTCTGAAATTTCCACTGGTTGCCTGGCAACTGCTCCAGGCCATATTCTAGAAATGTAAGAGCTATGATTGGATGTTTCTCACAGAAATTTACCTGAGGAGCTGTAGTCAGGTTCTCCACAGGTACGTTTGACATTTGACTTATTATCAGAGAACCATGTATTCTGACAGTTTTTGTCTTTTGCACTGGCGACTGTGAGACACATAACCATGTCATTCACAAATATAATGTCAGTTTTACTGCTGGAACCAGTCGAGCCAGAAATCAGAGGAAACAGCGATTTCCTCCATTTTAGACGAGATGCGTCACCACAGAGTACAGAATATATGTTTGCATTATCTGTGTATGATCTTCATGATTTTAACCTCTCTCTCTCCATATATATATATATATGATACACACTGTCTATATAGGAATTATCCATGATTTTTATAATCCTCAGCCTCTCGGCACCAGAAACAAGGTTTTGTGTTTAAAAATGAAAAAAATGAGTCGTACTATTCATTGAATTGGCATTACATGTGTCTCCCTGGTACCTCCAGTGTGTAATAGACATTAGTGTGCAGCATCACAGCCCCTCTATATTCCCACCTTAACTGCTAGCAAAGTGGTCAAATATGGGGGAGTTAAATGAAAGCTCTTGTGAGTGGCACCTGCGCTGTACTTTCATAAAGCCTCTTAGAGCGCTGGTGGATTGGTTTTAGCCTGAGCCGAGGTTCTCGCCTCCCTGGCACCTGCCTCGCGTCTCGCCAGAACCGTGATGGGACGTGACAGCGGTCTGGCAGCCACATCTCATTGTTTAGCAGTGATAACTTCATTTGACGAGGGTAGTGAATTGACCGTCTTTGAAATCCCTGAACCCCAGGTGACGTAAAGTAACACAACGTTAACTTTCCGATGCGAAGGAAGGCAGCGCCGAATATATGGAAAATATGAAGTGGCAGCTAAAAGCCAAGTTTGAAGGATTATCTTAAATGACGGCGTCTGTAAGGCAGATAGCATTAAGACCAACGTGTTTGTTTACAGCACTCCTGTTCACTTTTGACAGGAGCACGGTGACAAACATTTAGAGGATCAATAATCCCCACTGTGGCCAGAATCAATTTCAAGGTTATAATTGAGTGGCTCATTTGGTACGGAATGGCTTAGATGTTTAATTTGTTTACGGTCATAACACCAAGACATGATTGTGGCAGGGTTTTCAACGGAAGAATAGGAACAGGTTTTCTTTGCAAAAAATGCAAAAGCATTCCGACAGCTGTGAAGAACTAAAGAGGCCTGTTTGTCCCTCTAGGCATTGTTTTGTAAGGAAAACGCTGGTATATGTTGGATGACAATGTTTCAGTGTATTTTCATCCTCAATCTAACGGTTTCCCACTTATCTCCTCCAAGCAAAGGCAAGTGGAAGGAAGATAGAGTGCTTGCTGTCAGAATCCTCTTTTTTATAAGACCAAAATGTTTGTTTCTGCTGTTTAGAGCTCCCCCAAATCAATTAATGATTTCCATTTGCTCTACTTTCTTCTTTTTAATCTGAACATTAAAACAATTTGGTAAAAAACCTGTTTTGAAGGCTCCTTACAATTTCCGAGATACGTGCTCTTTCATCTGTCAAACTTCTGAGACCCGCGGCTCGGATATTGCAGGTTGGGTTTTTTTTTATTCTCATTACAGTTTTTAAATATTTCCCAAGGCTGTGAGTCTTTGTTTTAGATGAATTCATGGAGACATCCTGCGTTTTTTTTTTTTTGTTTTTGTTTTTTTTATTGAAAGTAACGACGCCCCGAAGATGGTGCAAAAAAATCACATCCCCTTTTAGGTAACAAAATATTATTACACTGCTTAGCCAAAGCTCCCTAATGTATTCTTTTAAACTGAGCAGATAGGGTTTCTTTTCTCATAAAGATGTCTGTTGATCCTCCTGAGCATGTTTAGATTTCTTTCACAAGACAGAAGACACAACAGTGTAAGAAGCTCGTCGCCTCCTGGTAGTCCTCAGAGTTCAGTGGATAAGACGGTGGAAGTGCTCTAGTTGGGAAGGCTGGGTCTCCGTCCTTTGATTACCGCACATCATTTTACACCGCTGCAAGTTGCATACAGGGTAATTAATTCCGTAATTAGCATAACATCAATTGACTGACACATACTGTTTAAATGGCTCAGAGCCTGTCAGGAACCTTGATAACATCCAGCAGCTCATATTTGACAGATTGATTTTGGAGCCACTCCTAGAAAATGAGCCAGTGCAAAAGCTGAAGACTCCTCAGTGCTACAAAGCATGTGGGGGCGTCCTGTGTCCTCTAATGAGGATGTGACCTACAGGGAGATTTGCAGTGTGCTGGTTTCGTTTTATTCTGTCCTGAACAGCACATTGAGGCAGAGGTATAAATCTCATCTTTGTTTTACTTAAACAAGGCTCTGTGGCATTGAAAAAAACAGGTATTACACCTATGCTGCTCTTTAGTATGGTCAAACACATGATGTCTGGTCATTTAGGCTTATGTGCACATATCTTACTGCTTAGTTGTATTAGCTCTGATTTAACATTTGTACTTAAATGGGTTTCCGTAACTGCAGTTAACAATGAAACACACCTTGTTTTGTTAAAATCTGTAAATTTCCATCAAGGAAACTTCCTCTGTGTAAGATGTGTCCTTTTATCCAGACTTCATAGCAGGTGACATTAACACATGTGGTTTGAGCAGGTTTATTGTTTGAGGCTAACGCATTAGTTCAAATCTCAGCCAAATGTAGTGAAATGAACTCTGAACTGATAGAGGTGCATTTTAAACCACAGAAGCTAAACAACGAGGTCACAATCTCCTGCATCTAATTTCCAAGCTGTAGGAAAGGTGAGTGACCTAAGATTTATCCATGTTGAACTCCACATGTGACAACTTCTGGATGGAGATGATCTGCTGAATACCTTATGTAACTAGGTTGTCACCTCCATTACTCTCAAACTAACAATATCAGATAATAGGATTAACTATAGGTCGCTCACACCCAGATGATTTCATGACACCAGACCGGTATTGGAAATAAAGTGTCGTGATGAATACAGTGGTGCTTTGTATGGCATCTTGACAGAACTGTTATTAGTGTCTTCATTCAGTATTGAACCATAACTCAGAATGATAAAAATCAACTCAGCAAGGCAAAAGCTGCTTTGTGTACTTTACGCTCAGCTACTGTACTGTGCTTTCTTTGTCACACTAATCCACCCTCTCGTATTTCATTCAACATCAGCCTTACAATAAATAATTACTCCTTTGCTTTCTTTCTCCATATAAAACAGAGGCACTGACATCTTTTGAAATAGTCAGAAGCTGTATTTTATATACAGTAAGTGGGTATATTTCACCACAAAAGACCATCACACCATATTAGAGCTTACGGTTCCCTTATAGCACTCATCATAGCTATTAGAGTGGCATTACCACTTCAAAACAGAAACTCTCTGTAGTCCTTCACAATAGCTGGTGTCAAGTCCATTTCACAACTTCTAGGAGCTGAGGAGTATGAAACATGAAAAGTGGTCGTATGGCTGCTGGTGTCTCCTGAACCATGCACAAAGAAGCATATATGTAGCAGAAAGTGATTTTTCTCTTCAGTCCACACAGTGAGGAAGAGCTGGTCACCGGGAGGGTCAGTGAATTTCAGATCTGCTGCTTTATCTGGTTCCAGCTGTGAACATTACACCTGTGCTGGTATCGTCCCTTACACAGCACACTCCAGTCAGCTGAAGTCAATTGTGCAGATTACTAATTAAAGTGATGAAGAGATGTTAGTGAACTTCCATGAGACATACCTACTTGGTAAAAACCAAAAATAAAAAATATAAAATATTCTAATTCTACAGCTGCAGTATGTTACACAAAAACAGATACTGTTGTCAACCCTCTGAAAGATTAGACGCTTATACTAAAACAGCTACTGTATTTACATGCAGCAAAACACAACCAGCTCATTTGAAATGATTTATGTAACTATATACTTTGAGTATAGTGTGAGTACAACACTTTCTGGGCCTCTGTCCATGAATGAAAATCCTGCAAAAACAGCACTTTGCAGCAACTGCCAGGCCTGCGTTGTAGATGTATCATTACAATCATTATTTTTAATCTATAGATTGCAAAAATGTAATGAGAATAGACTCAAGGAAACCTGTTTGAGAAATTTTTTTACATTTGCTGTTTTGAAATATAAGTCATGTCTATAATTCTACTCACTTTTTTAATGATTATTTGCCTGTTACCCAGTTGTTTCTGCTGTTTTCCACTGAAGGAAACAGAGAATAGTTCTCCCCATTACTGCCCTTTCAAGTGCCGGTGTTGTGTTAGATTGGAAACTGCTTTCCTGGAGCTCTAATCCAGTCTCATTTCTGACCTGTGGCTTCCTGAACTCTGGATGGCCTTTCTGTGGTGGACCTCGGACTCTGCGATTAACCACATGAGTGTAAATTGTTTGAAAAGTGGTCCCTTCCAATAGTGAGATCCCTTAACATGCAATAATTAGCCACATGAATATGCTTAAACTGGAGCCATTTATGGTTTAGCATTTGAACATACGGATGGTTATAATATCCCTCATTATGTCCCAGCTCATATTTCAATAGAAGCAGCAGCTGAAAGGAAAAGCCCCACTGTCCTTGAAATCTACCCTTTGGAAAGCCTCGCTTAAATGCTGTGAAACAAAGGTGGTGCGGCATTTTGTCGGAGGAGACATGGTGGCTTAGTTGAAACAAAGAGCTGAACTAAGAGTGTTTCATGATATTTATGTTATTTAACACCTTTTTCTTCTCGCCACCTTCCTCCCCGCCATGCCTCGTGTTTGTAATCAAAAAATTCATGAGCGGCTCTTTTGTGAAAAGTGAGCTTTATCAGATCCTGACTTTCCCCGCCCCACATCAGAGGAGGAGGCTGACTCCCTCTCCCCCGCAAACCCCCCCAGGCCACCTCACAGAGAGTTTAGGGAAACTCTCCTCTTTGTTCATTTTTCCTTCAGCGTAAGCAATTTATCACTGAATGAACTTTTATTGTATCTCTGGATGACTCACATTAAATTTTCGCCCATTAATTTTGAAATGGATTTTGAAATGGGTACTAAGCTTTTATCAAATGCCTGGGAATCTCATTTGGATTATTGTATTTCATTAATTACTTGATAGACAAAGCATACTTTTCAATGTAGATTTGTGTGCTGTTTAATTAATTAGTATGTTTTCTCTTTTAATTAAAGCCATTTTTTTTTAAATTAAAGCCCACAGCAAAACACATATATAATTTGTTTGTAATTAGGCCTTAATTGGTGGTAGTGGAAGCTTAGCACCCTCGGTTTCTTTTTTCATGATTGCCATTTTATTGCCAGTCACTCATTAATTAAACTGTTTTTTCTAATTAGCTTATAAAACTGTTGATGGCATATTATTGTAAGTGTGAGTTCAAAGCTTGCTAATAAGCCTACCCTACTCAGAAGAGGCGAGATAATGGAATGTGCACAAAGCAGGCGAACTTTCAGAGATTTTTTTTTTTTTTTTTTTTTTTGTCTACTCCCTAAAGATGACATGTCATTTGTATCTAGCATCAGATTACTGGAAGAGAGAATGGAGACATGGCTGCTCTGCTGCGCCTTCCCTGGAGTGACTTTCTTTTTAGCCCGCCATGTAATTCTGTTTGTCAAAGTGCAGGCAAGATTACAACATGCTCTTATGAGGCTGCCCCATGAAAGACTGATAAACTTTGGGTAGAACAGTGTGGGAATATACCACTGTACCAAGCACCGTAATGGGATAATAATGATAGATCCTAACTTTGTATACTTTCACATGACAAATTATATAACAGTAATGTTGCTGCTGCTGTTGATGAATTAGTGGTGAGGCAGTTGTTGCTGAGAGACATGGACTGTAGCTACCATCAAACTCCCAATCAACTTTTTAATGCTTCAGGGACAAAGTAGTGAAACCAAAGTACTGTACACAACTTCCACTTATTTGCATTTACATCATTACTTCCACTTCCATGGCATTTTATTTACATGTATATTTTATATACACATGTGGGTATGTGCATGTGTGTTTGTATGTACGTACGTGCACCAGATGGTATAGTATATCACTTGGTTAGTGATCGCTACTACTTAAAATGATGCATTGAGATATACCATGAATCCACTATAAATTCAGACAGGACTACCAGATGGTCAGTATATAATATATATAGTAAGTCAATATATAATGGACATCACTGGAGTATTTTTACAGTCTAGTTTTGGTGCTTCAACTTAGATTAGAAAAAAAAACTAAAAAAGGGGTTCCTGCACTGCTTACATGAACACACTGACAGTAATTTTGATAGTTAATTGATTGTCAAAGTTGTTTATCAATCAAAAATGGGAAAATATTTACAGCCCCTGCTTCTCTTCAACGTTTTCAAACCTTTCCTTGGACGCATGAGAACTTGTTAGACTTAACAGTAAATCAAGTTAATAAATAATAGATTAATCAATATTGAAAATAATCACTAGACACTTTCTGAGGCGTGTATCTGGTCAAATCAAGACATGAAGCTCTGCTTTACATCCTTTGTGTTTCCTCCAGTCTATTACTCCCATTCAGAGATTTGAAAACAGACTAACTCAATGAAACGTAGTACTTCTTCCTTGTTAAAGCGATCCGGGTGGTATTGATTGACCTCTTGATCTTTTGACCCCTTCCTGTGTTGCTGAAACACATTTCTCTTCCCCCACCGCCTCAGTTCTGAGAAATTATGCTGAAATAACACACGAGCTGCCTAATCTGATATTCATTCCTTTCTTATATAGCCCTGCTTTTCCAAAGTTGACTAAGGCCACATTATTTAGGCATTAAGGTAGTGTGATAAGGGAATTAGGCTGGTCATTAATCGTTTACACGTCAAATGCAGCAGAGCAGCTTGGGGAGGTGATTTAGTGAGGCAAAGCCATATAGCCCTTGTTAATCCACCTCTCACAGGTTTTAATTGGAAGTGGCTTCCTGGATAGGAAATTTATGAATGGGTTTAAGGCCATTTTTTCCTTAAAGCCATCATTTATTTCATATTGTTAATAGGAGCTTTAACACTTTATCCACATGGAGACGCATTTTTCTCATCTTTCATTCAGCTATTGTCTTTTTCCACTCGCTGTATAATTGCCACAGTGTTTCTGTGAACCCTGGGCTGCTCAGACAGACGTCCTAATGCTTCTTTCATTTATCAAACACCTCACAACTGATGCAAGAGAACAGACACACAAATGAAAACAGTGTGTGAAACTGTTAAGATAGACTTAGAAGGTTTGTCTTCTTACACAGCAGCAATGCTCATTTTTTTCTTTTCTCTCTTTTTTTTTTTTTTTTTGGACTGAGGCCCCATGTTTGGGTCTCCACTTGAATCTCCATGACGACCCAAACACGAATGAACAGAAAACGGTACTATTTACTTAACCCTCCTAGTGGCCTTAAGCTGCTGCTACTGCAGTGCCAACATTGTGCACGATGAATTTTTTTTTGCCTTCAAATCTTCCAAAGGTCAGAGTATTAATCCTCTGAATAAACCTTGTTTTTAACAGGGCTGTGCACAGGCCACACAAGAGAGAGGCACGGAAACACGCCTGTGATGGACACTTAATTGTACGTTAATATGCGGTGGAGTGGGAAGAATTGCCTTTTAGGAGCCACATAAACAAAGAATGCAGGAGGTTTCCTGTCTCCTGCCTTTATTCCAGCTTTGTAGATTCATTCTTATTTTTCACCAGCCTCTGATGTGAAAGGATTTGGCACTAAGATGCACGCGAGGGAAGGAGGGGGGGACGGGGGGGAATCCTGAAAAGTGGATCAAAAAAGTAAATGAAAAATAATGTCATATTACTGAAAATATGAGAGGCTAATTTGTGCCGACTTTTTGCTAATTTTGTTCTCGCCACAGAAAGAGGAGCCGTCACCTGCTCGGCGCCACAGCGCTGACAGTGCCAGTGATCCATGAAATAAGCTGCCGCTGGCTTTGTTCAGATAAGAATGAACAAATCTGCACAATGTACTGCTCTCGGAATCTCATTTTCATACTTGCATGCAGGCTAAAAGAAATAAGCTGTTTGCAGGCTTGATTAATCAGACATTTGAGGGGTTTTTTTTGTCTCTTTGATCTGTTCTGTCTCCTAGGTAACTTGGTTGACATTAATGTTGAGCCCCAGTAAAGACCATCAGGGATTGTAGACTAAACTGATAAAAGAAAGAAAAAATTAAAGACCTTTAATGTTTTAAATATAGTAAAGGCTATGTTGTGAATTTAAAAGAGAAGGGGAAATGAGGGGCATCGAAGTGGGTTTTAATTTTGCCCGTGGAATGTTTAGGAAGGCGGGTTTTCAAGACCTTTTGCATTTCAAATGCAACCTCACAGGAGAGCAGGTTAATGTGGGTAATCCTTGTGTAGGGG
>OMNW01018922.1:0-12378 GCA_900303245.1 Selene dorsalis | reverse complement strand
AGGAGCTGCTCTCGGATTTGTCAACAATTGAATAAACGTCTGGTTTATAATCTCAGCGTGCATCGCAGCCACTCAAAAGCATTTAGCACCTACACCACTCCAACAAGGAGCAGGGAACACCCCCACTGCGATTTTATCTGCTCGCAAATCTGCTGCCGATGTGAAAGCAATCACCTGCTCTAACTCTCTTTAAGAGGAGAAAACATGATTTGAGGAATTTAAAACCTATAAAATGGCAAAGAACTGGAGAACTGTCATAGTATGCACGCTCCAGGTTATGCAGACGCTTTCACAAATCTTCCCAGTGACTGTATAGATGAATGCCTTGAGGGCCCTGCCGGAGCCCAGTACTTGCAGCCAGCCGAAGCCCTTATCTTAAATCCAAGCAAAGTACCATTAATCTTTTTGAAAGACCTTTATGGCTTTTAATGTATCCCAAATTAGAACATTTTACACCCTTGGTTCCTGAAATATGGTGATAAAAAGCCTTTAGAGTTTAATTTTTCCTGCCTGCTCGCTCTGACCTGCTTAATCCCAGCATGCATTAGGAGATATTTTAGTTTCAGTCTTTCTAATAAAGTTTATCCCACTTAATTATAATTGAAACATTTTTTTTTCCAGCAGGTCTTTTTTTTTTTTTTTCAAGTGGCGCAGTGGTGGCACATTTCTTCATTACCTTAAGACTTCCTTTCCCCCCTGATTGTACTCTGAATATTACAGAGAATTACCCAAAGGTTTGGTGAAATTGTTCCAAGTTGTTTATCAAAGTTTGCCTTTGCTTGAATAATAAACCTATCTCAGGAGTGACAGAGGAGGCAGGATTTTTTCCTTTGTTTCCCGTGCCTCTGTGTGACTGGGGTTATTGGGATTATTCTGCTTCACAATACACACATGTCTTCCCTGGGATTTGAATGTTTGCCTCTTGCAGTCACGGTCATTCTCTTCACTTCTGATTTCAGGGACTGCCTGCAGAACTCCAAACACTTTTTACACTGGTGATGAGCGAAAAAACACACACACACCGCCACAACGTCTCAGAGACGGAGAGAAAAACGCTCAACATTGTTTCCTCTCATTTATTTATTTGGTTGTTTCATTTGCACATTAAAAGAAACAATGTGCGAAACATCGGTTCTTCAGAAAACAAAGACAAAATACATGTGAAGTGATTTTAATAGAGACGTGCTGCTGTTATTTATAGAGCTATGAGGCCCCTCACTCACTCACACACGTTCACTGCAAACATCTACTGTGTCTCTTTACCTCTATTTTCCATTGGCTGACAGATTTCCAGCACCATGGATTGTAGGATATTTAAAGATCAACAGAGCTACTGGAGCTGCGAGGAAAGATTGTCCTCATCGACCATCAATCTGCCAATTATTTTCTTGATTAACTGTTTGATGGATTCAAAGGTCAGGAAATAGTGAAGCAGCCTGAGGGAACAGCAGGTGTCACATTTAAGAAAATGGACTCAGTTCTTTTTTTTTTTTTTTTTGCAATTTTCAGACTTGATGAGTAATTTTAAAAATGAATGAAGTGATGAGTTGAGTCATTCTTTCAGCCTTTACCTCTGTTTCTGAAACAGAAAATTTGATTTTGATTCAACAATATAATCAGCTCTGTAGTAACAATCACAGTGAACCTGTAATAAAAGCAGCAGCAGTCTGAAGGGGAGAATTATCACAACCAAGGTATTTTTGTGTGTTCATGTGTTTGTTATTTATTATGCAGAATCTTCTGATGCTGCTCTTCAGACATTTGTTCCATGTTAATTTATATTTTCATATTATTGCACATCCTGTTGCATCATGTTCGTTTCTGTCATACTCTGCATGTCACACCTGACCACCAGCCTCAGCATCATGTAGAAATGTTTTCCCTGCACTCATGTGTTGTTCAGCTCCACGCCGGTCTGGCTGTGAAGTGGAGGAGGCAGCAAGGAGAAGCCACCCTGACACATCAGTCAGAGAGCTCGTGCTCATGCTTGTGCTTGCAATAGACTGATTTCCATTCTCTAATGGCCCTCTCCTCTTTCTGCCTCTAAATAGCTGGCTGTGAAAATCGCTCAAGCCGCTGATTGCCGTGACTTTGTGCAACGCAAACAGGAAGAGGAAGCTTTGAGGGCAGCACAGAAAAGGAAGAAGGATATAGTGTGGGGGTACGTCGTCTCTCTCTCTGTCCTCGTGTTTATGTTTGCCATCATATCTCACGCTCTGAGTTCAAGCAGAGTGAAGATGCTGAAGCCTGCATCAGCTGCTCTCCGGGCACCGGCTCACATACGTATTAAGTCAGTTCTCTTTTACTGTGTTGCAGGTTTGAAGCGAAGAAACGATGGGAAACCAAAAGCAACATGGGCTTCATGTGACAAACATGGAGGAAAAGACTGCAAGCTTTTTTTTTCCTTCTATTTTTTTAAGTTAATTTGATAAAAGTGATGTTATTTAAAAGCGGACTGATCCTGTTTCATTTTTATCCTCTTTGTATATTTTAAAGACTTCACACCAGCAGAGCGTGAGGGGGGGAAAAGTCACACAGTTGGCTGAGGAAAAACCAATCCAGACAGCACAAGAGGAGGAAAAAAATTATGAAGCATTCAAATTAATTCCTAAGGCGCCCATTGGTGTCTGCATTGTGTTATTTTTCATTACATTTCAGTGATTTGAGCGTTCTGGCCTTTTTTCCCCCCTTCAAATTAAATCTGGTGTACATTACTGGATGATGCGTTTATTTATTGCTGTAAAGTGGGTTAATCATGGAAGGCGCTCCTTTCTTCTTCCGAGGAAGAGAAAGGGAAGATTAGGGCCCTAATGCAATGTACAGGATAATGTGCGATAGGATTTGGGAGTAGAAAATGAAATTTGGCTGCTGTAAACTGTTGTGAGCAGTCGTAAACTGGAAGTTGAGTGAACAGTTTGAGGGGAGGGAGGGGGCTGTAAGACATGAAACAGAGGCTTTATGTTGGCTCTATCCCATGCTGGGAGACATGCTATTGTTTCTCTGCCCAAACAAGAGGCACGCGCTGTTTCTCCGAAGCCTCCACTCGCCGCTCATTGTGTGATGAGCTTCTCCTCAGCATCTGTAAACTCGTCTAAAAAACCGTCGATTCCTCTCGCCGTCACTTTGATCTCCTTTGATCTGCAGCATTTTGCCTCCGCCGCCGCTCAACACTTCTGCTATGCTCGTTCAGATTCCAGCAAGTGTTAATTGCAAACAGCATGCAAAAAAAAAAAAAAAATGGGGGGAAAAAGCACAAAAATGATAATTACTTTTATTCATAATGCTTGCTTATATTTTTTTCAATCATAGAAAATGATTGCTTTGCTTCCAGGTAATGAGAATTAAAATTAATCCACCTAAGTTGTTTGCATTGCACATATTTGGGCACTATGTCCCCTGGTGAGGAGCGGTGAGGAGCGGTGTTCTGGCTGTGCTGTGTCGGCTGAATCAGTCCGAGAGGAAAATGAACAAAACATCAGCAATAAAAGTTTGTGGGCAATTATGATACAAAACACCTGAGCGGAGGAAAGCCATATATGACATGAGCACCAAAACACACGTTTCCAAAAAATCAAGCTTCTCATATCATTTCACATAAAAGTGAACCACACGACTCTGTGTCTCAGAAGCTGTCAGTTGGTGAGAATTGGTGCTAATTAAACTATTAATTATCTCTGTAATGAGACGCGAGTTAAAACTGTGTTAAGCACATCAAAGTACAACATGGGATTTCTTCACTTTGATGAATGCTATGAAAAATATATCTTGACTGAGGAGTGGGGAAACATCAGAGATGCTTCATTAATGGGACAAAAAGAAGCAGGATTTTAGGGGTCTTTGAAAGTTTTGGAAAACTCCTCAAGGACAGTGTCATGATGTAATAGTCTGTTTTATTTACAGACATTGGTGGAGGCAGGTGCCAGAGTTTTTCGGGGGAGTTTAATTACATTCTTGGATTGCATTTGTCATCTCAATGGGACTGCTTGTAAAACTGAAAACTCAAAAAGCACAAGTGAGTGCGTGTTTTCCACATGTAAACGCCATGTAGGCATTTTTTAAAGCCAGGAGCTGTCAAGCAACATGACCAGTGCTGATCCAAGAGCAGCGCGGCACCGTATCAATAGCATCTCACTTAATTAATCTCTTTGAACACAGGATAATGCCTTGAGCAGAGATGATTCTGCTTTTAAACTGGAAAATCCACTTTCCCCTCTCGACATGTTGAGAATCTGTTTTCAGTAGTCTGTTCCTGCAGGCCAATCTTAGCCCCTGACCTAGGCTGATTTGTTGTGCAACACGGAGACAAATTCCTTGGGCACATGTCGAACCACTTCTAGGAAAAGTGTTTGTTGTGCAGGGGAGCAAGAGGGAATGAGAAAAAAAAAAACAACAATCCCATTAAATGGTTGGAGAGCTGCTATTGTATGAAAGGGAGCATGTGTTGCCGGTAACAAGACATCAGCACTATCACATGCTGCTATCACCAGTAGAAGAGGATTAACTCAGAGCAGAGATCTCCGAGATGCGGCTGATAAAGTTGCAGCGATGTTCAAAACACCTCACACCGAGAGCAGCTCACACGAACGTGCATTTGTTTATCCTCGATTTCTGAGATAAAAAATGCAGCTGCAGTGTCGCCCCTCATGTCAATACAACTTGTTACACCACAGAGCTGTTTCTGAACTCTCCCTGTGTGAGTAAAGGTTGATTTAACTGATGAGTACATTACCATCACTGTAGATTTTAAAGGGGACATTTCAAATTGGAAAACTAAAAGTGTGGTGGCCTTGAGGGACAAAACAACTTAATAGAAAGCGTATTAACAAAATAGAAAATCGAAATATATTTAAAAAAAAAAGATTCAGAAGCAACCTTTTGAGCAAACATAAGATTATCTAAGAAATATAATGACAAAACTTCAGGAATAAAGTACAACAATACAAACTTTTAAAGAACAACAAAAACAAAACCACATTTCAGCAGTCACATCAAATAATGAATTATACTGAACGTTCTCCTCAGTGACCAGTGTCATCAAATCAGTCATTTTGTTCCGTTTTCTTTTTTTTTGGTTTGTTTGCTGTTTCTCTTCATGTTGCTGTTTTTGGCACCTCAGGGCCACCATAGCGTGATATGATATCATGTAAATTAGGAGCACATTCCGGCACAGATGAGGTATATTTTCTGCCTCCAGCTCACAGTAACAGTGCAGGAGCGACAGGCAGTGTGGATTCCTTGGCTGATTTAATGACCTGCTTAATTCTGGCACGTCTGCAGCCCTCTCAGATGTTTTGTAGTTTTAATTAGTATAATCATCACTCTTGAAAAAGGCCACAGGGTTGTTTAATGGGTCATGTTTGTCAAGATGCACAGAATTATAACACAAAAGACATGCCATTTATTCAGCGCTACAGTCTTAGAGTGATTATGGGTGTCGCAATTGATAATTAGAGAAAGAATTGATTCGTCTGAAAGCCAAAATGAACCTCTGTGGTGTGAGGAAATTAGTTTGACAGTGTTTGGATGGCGGTGTTTACACTGCAGTGTGGCGGTGTGGGAACACTTGCACTCCACTGTTAACTGAGGCAACTTGCACACACTGCTGTTTCTGGACGCCAGAGCCAGGAGACTTTTGAAGTGACATCTGGAGCAGCAACTGGATATTTTCCATAATGACAAAACTTCATATGATATTTTGACTATAATGTTTCATTCTGCCGGCTTGTGTCACATCATAAGTGGAGGTTATGGTTCCAATTTTCAGGCAGCGAAGTACAAAGTGCTTTAAATAGTTTCCTCAAACTGTGGGAATTAGGTCAAGCTAACATTTACAATTTGATAAAGTCTGTTTAAATGCACTTCCTCCATAATTAAAAACCACACTGTCATATGTGGGTTACATATACACCATCTTAATTGTCTCTTAGTTGGAAACTGCTTGGAAAGCATCTATTTTATCATTTAGCATAACTTATAGAACAAAAAAACGAACATGAACTTTCAATTAATTTTCTTCCCTTTGCTTTTGTGAAATAAAAACATTCCAGTGCACAAATATGCTGAGCATGCACTCATTACACAGTCATCTCCACTCTGCAAACCACACACTGCATTTTATCTGAATGAATTATTAACCAAGTTAATGAATATTTCATTTTTCTTTATGGAAGCATTTAACAGTCCCAACAGAGGAAATGACATCTTGGGCAGCAGCAAGGACCTTAAAGACAGAGGATCATTCACAGCCAGGTTATGTTGTGCAACATATAAATGTATTGAGATGTTAAAGCTTTTATTGGAGTCTATATTTAACAATCAGCATGTGCTGCCCCCTGCCCTCCTCTTTCGGCGCAGTGTATAAACACACCTTTAGTGTATATAACTCACTTCACTGTCTTAGTTGTGTTTCCACACACACTGACCTCACCTCACGACTCCCTTTGTATCTTAAGAATGGACACAGCATGATCCAGGGCAGCCGGGGGGGATTTACACTGAGCAAATGAATTTAATGGTGTAATTAACATTACCTTGATTTGTCCCAGGAAAGACCTCAGTGAGTCCGGCCTGTGTGGTAATTTATTGCTCAGTTCCTATATGAAGAACACTCACCTACTGTAGAGCAGGTAATTACAAACACAGGCTTGATTAGCAGGGGGAAGAAGCCGCTCCAGACTTGTTATTGATCAATTAATACTGGTAATACTGGAGTTAGAGAGCAGCAGGACGGCAGCAGGTCACAGTGTCTTTCGAATTAACCCTCACATTTAAAGGTCATCTGAACAGTGTAATGTGAACCTGCACCTTTTCATTATAAATACACACTACTATTCAAAGTGATTTGAATTACTACATCCAACTTTGTCCAGTGACTTCCTTTGAAACCATTTTCAGCTATGACACAAAGAAATACAAAATCAAGGGAATATTGTGGCGCATTAATATATGTAACTGTTGAGGGGCCAAAGAAAGTGGACGAGGGAAGATATGAGGGTGTTGGTGATGTTTAGGGGTGAACATTATGAATGAAAAGGTGTATGGGGGAAAGCTGGGGTGAAGCACACAAACTGGTTTGCCACTGGTAAATGACAGGAAACAACAGCAGGGGAGATAAGAAACTTCCCCAATAAAACACAACAGACGAAGGAGAAAAAGGAAAAGTGAAATATCAAACTTAGTAAATCCACTAAGCTACAGGGCTGCATCTACAGCAGTTACAGTGCAGTTATGTTGGTCAGCTAAAGAAGGCTAACATGTATGTGATAGTATTTCATAATCAACCACTCATACAGGCTGCTGTTGACTCCAGATCTCCGTCTGTTGTCGACACAGTGCAGTCCTTTGTCGGCAGTAGAGCTGCCATGTTGCAGGCTTGTCTAACAGTTGGAGCAGGCCCGATGAGCAGGGAACCAATTTGTGTCCAAACCCCAAGGAACCCCAAACTCTCCAAAGTAATTCCCTCTATTCCGACTCCTTAAAACCTTGTCTCAACACAAACAATAGCAACGCTTTGTAAAAGTGACTCTAAAACCTCTGCCAAGCATAATTTATCATTTGAATGACAATGGGCCACTTAGCACTGCTTAAATTATTTCTGTGCTCTATCTGCTACTTGACTTGGCTTTGTGTTGTAACAGTGGGCGATCATTAACGCCACGGGGTGATGTGGTGCGCTCTTATCTTGGGCTGGGTCCTCAGAGTTTACTAAGATGGAAACTGCTCGGCCATGACAGCAACAACTTGTTTCCTTTGCTCAGAGGCCGGTCTAAGTCATGACTTATTAGATACAAGTGCAAGTGAGCAATGAAGAAAGTAAAGTTTAATGGAGGTTTTGTCATGTGAGAGGCGTCATGTTCGTTCTAATATTATTGTTATTACAGTGGTCAGGAGAGTGAGAGAGAGAGTGAGGAGGGGATCATCAGCCTGAGCCAATGTGGAAATAATGTGTGTTTTAAAGTGTTGATAAAGGAACATATGACATATATCTGACAGGGTCCAGCTCAGTGACATCTTAATGTCCTTTAATGGAAGAGCTGGACATTAAATAATAGTTGAGCTGTTAGCTCAGTTACTAATGTTGATGAGCTGATAAACTGTAGCAGGAAGTCAATGTGCTTCTTCTCTAAACTTCACAGGATGGAAATCTTTGTTCATAAGACTTGAACGTATGGATCTATGTTCAAGCTCTAGACATGACATAGTTCAGGTGGATTAATTGATTAGCTGATTGACAGGAAGCTGTGTTTGTGATTGATCACATGTTTAAATGTTTTCTCTGGCTCCAGTTTCATCGTAACACCGTCTGTAAATCTGTGGGTTATGAATCATGTGTCAGACTAAACAACGTGTGAAGACATGAAGCTGTTGACGATGATGTTTTATGATCTACACTAACCAAGAAAACTGTTTTCAGGTTGATCAGTGCTAAAACTAATCCCACGTCTCAGTTGTATTTAAACTGAGATAATCTGCAGCTCTGACTAATTTTCTTTTTGAGAACTTGACTCGTCCTCTTCCTGAGTGTTAGATGAGAAGATCAACAGTGATTTCAGCCAATGAATAAGAAGCTGGGAGTGTTTTTGATTAGTTTTGCAAAAAGCCTGGGCAGGGGGAATGACTAGCCTGGCCCTGTTTGATGGTTTTAAAACTTTAAGATCATTAACTAACATTTTACGTCACGTTGGATTCTTTAAATATCGATCATGAAGTTTAAAAATAACAAGTCACAGTTTTAAGGGTGTTTGTGTCTCTGATGGCAGCTTTTATTCTGAGCTGGTTTTAATCTTCTCAGAGCCCAAAATGTCAAACTTTTACTTTTAAATCCTGGACAGCAGTGGTTCTCAGAGTGGGGTCTGGGGACCCCCAGGGGTCCTTGAGGGCGTTCCTGAAGGTCTCAAGAAAAAAGGGCATTCATTCAGTTCCATCTTTTAATAAAACACAATGACAGAGTGTCTGACTATGTTGGTCATAGAACATCTTACAGTAAATATCTTGATGAGGGTCAGATGAGTGTCTCTGGACTCATTTGTGTCACTCAGGGTCCTTGAAGTGAACAAGTTTAAGAACCACTGCTTTACACGTTACAATGTACTTGCTCTTTCGTGTTGTTTACCGCTGTTGAAGAAGAGCGCGTTCAGAGATGTCTTTATGTTCATCATCTAAACAAAATCCAGCTCTAAATTCTCCTCACGATCTGACCCATCAGTAAGTATCATGTTTCCCTGCAGACAGGTACCAAATTCCTGCAGCGTGCAGCTTTGTGGCCCATCGTTCCCGTCTTGTTCTCCATACACTGATAACTGCCATAATGAGATTTGCCATTAAGAAAGAAAAGAATGAAAAGGACCCGGCCATCTGTATAGCTCACCATGGTAAAAGGCTGAATGCTATCAAGCCAGAATTCAATCGCTGAATTATAGCCTCTTTGTGTGCATAGGGCTGCTGAGTACCTCACACTATATTCATTTCAAAAAGGCCTCAATTTAATTAGTTCTCATATGTTGAAAAATTCATGAATTTGTCTGCAATTCCTGCTGCCATTGTTGGGACTGACTTAAGCGGTGGTGTTAGGCTTTCAGGCGGTTTGGAAGAGAAAATAGCCCCCCACAAAAAAGAAACAACTGTTTATGTAAATAGACACTGCGTGTTTACTTGGTGGAAGAAAGCGAGGGCCCTGAACAGAGTGCTAAGCTTAGCGTGGCTCTGCCAAAGGGGACCTCTCACCATCAACTTCAGTCTTATTAAACTGATTACCAACTCCAGCTAATTAATCAGAGACAGTGCCCTTTCTTGTCATGCAGGGAGGGAGCTCTGTGTGTCTCACAGAGTTCCTCTCTCACCGCCTCCCCCTCCCATCTGCTCGCCTCTGCTCCCCCCTTTCTCCCTTTTCTTTTTCCTGCTTTGATTGAAGTAGGGGAATGGTAATTTTCATGCATCATCTGGGCCGGCAGGATGGGAGGACAAGTAGTAATTACCTTAAACAAACAAGGCCGAGATTGCTTGAGAAGCTACCTCTTTATTCAAGCTCGCGAAATAAGAAAACAGACTGAGAGCATAATGGTTTCAAAACACATTTTACAGGCCATTTTGTTCATTGTGTTGGATACGGTTTTCATCTTAGATAAGGAGGCGACCGAGGCAAAGACGTGCAAGGTGTTTAGTAGCAGTTTGGTTCAGGTGCTGTCACCTAAATGTTAAACATTTCATTTCCTTCGGTAGAAAGCAGGTGGACGTGCAGAGTGACTGCTGCTGTTAAACCAGGAGATCAGGTCACCTCAGAGTACACAGACACACATGTGAACGTCACATCTGAGCTCGGACGGTCTGGTTCTGATCTTACTCCTGGTTTACAGGCCGGTTCTGAGAGACATTTAGTGGCTCAGGCTTTAAGCAAACATCAGTCAGAATTGAGTATGTGTGTGTTCTTTATATAATCAGTCTCCCTACACCATTGAGACTTTCCTCGGTCAGTATTTTCTAAATATGCCAAACCAGCCAACATCTGAACACGATTAAAGATCAATTAGATTATTATGGAAAGTTGAAACTCTCCTCTGATCCCTCTCCTTCAGCGTAGCTCATTTGTTCAGATTGTACCACGTTAAAGGATCTAAGGAACCAGTTTACAAGAACTTTGCTGGATCACTATCTGTGAGTAGTTTAGTAGTTCAGTGTAGAACATTTGAGACACCTTCAAATCTCTGATATGAGACAAACAGAAGGAAATCCTCACATGACAACAAATAACAATTAGTTATTGTTTTAACTTCAAGAATCAATTAACTAATTAATTATTAATTGACAAACACTGGGAAAAAAACACATTGTTTCTTTCCTCGATTTAACAGGTACACAGTGGCTTTGCTGGTGTTTTTTGCCAGCTGTTTGCTAATAGCATAACTCAAACAAGCCTTAATTGGACGTCAGTGGAGTCAGTCCATGCATGTAAACACAGTCGGGGTGTTTAGCCCTCCGGCTCTGCTCCGTTCATTCGCTCTTTTCTCTTGCAGTGTTTTTCTTTTACTGCTAAATCTCCCAGAGTTCAAGCCTCCTCCTCCTCCTGTTTCCACTGCACATTTCCTCCACACGCTCTGGACTGGCTGTTACACACACATACACACACACAGGTTTATTTCTCACTTCAGCGACTCCAGTGTCGGTGTCACATGTTCTTTTGTTTTTACTGGTTTACTAGTTTGAATTGTGTAATACTGGTGGTTCACATGTGTGTCCCTGTCCACTGATCGGCGTGTGTATGAGTGAGAAACATCTCATTGACTAATTTTGTCAGGCCTGTGTGAGATTGTGAGGACAAAGAAGTGATGTGTTAGTATGAATGGGGTGATGATGAAGATCAGCCACATTATAAAAGAAGTTGCATTTGTATGAAGCAGTTGTAAAATAATGCATCCTGAGTGTTCAGACAGAGCAGTGCAGAGCGAGCATGAACATCCAGTCTGTGCATTGTGTGGGGGGACGAGGCTTGAGCAGCTCAGATCCTCATTCTCCCAACTCACACTTCCTGCTTTTCTGTCTGATGGTGTCTTCTTTGTCTTAGCCTGATGTTCTCGCCTCCTCCTCTGGAGAGGCTAATGCAGGCCTCCTTTTTTTTCTCCTCTGCAATCTCACCAAATGCCAAGTGTAACTGGTGCCCCGATTGCTCCTAATTAATGCGTGATTAAAGAGCGAAATAAGGGATTCTACCAGTGATTTGTTTTTTTTCAAGGAGTGAGAAATTAATCCCCTTTGGATCTTGCAGAATCATTTAAGGATTCTCCTTGTTCTGTTTATCAAATAAACCAAGTAATTAGAGACTTTAGATAAGTAGGCTAAATTGATGCCCGCCCTATGTCTTCCCAAGCTAGTCTTCGCTGATAGAAACAGCTGTGTTGCTCTGGTAATGTGTGGCATTATACTTGTCCAATAACAATGCCCTTTGTGTTTGGTGGTTGGTAATTACGCTGGGGAGCCTCTCTGACCTTGGTAAGCACATCTATCTCACTTGTGGATCAGTGTATTTCATTTCTTAAACCACAAAGATACATCACAGGGGAGTTTGCTGACATCCCCATGAATGTAATTCAGAGTACAGACTACATTACTGGCAATGCGCGATTGTATAGTATGCAATAGTGCAGTTATCCAGGGCTGATGATACACGCACAGCCTCGAGCTATTTAACAGCGTAATCCTCAGCTAACTTATTGTAGCTCTACTGTATCTGGAGAGGCAGCAGTGTGACTTTTATTACTTTCACCTGGGCACCCAGGGGAGGTGGCTTATCTCCCCCACTTGGTTTTATGCAGTTTGGTTGTGAAAGGTCTTCAAATGTTGGAAATTTGAATTTAGGCTGCATGTCTGACCAGGTAGACACATGAG
>OMNW01018921.1:0-11248 GCA_900303245.1 Selene dorsalis | reverse complement strand
TCATAGTTGAGTCTGTACCTCCTCTGATTATTCATTGACGAGCTGGCGTAGTTGAGCGGAGTCTGTTGCTGTGTTTGTTCTGCATGTGATCGTATGCACCCTTTAACTCGCAGTCTATTGCATGTGCGCTCCCAGAATACAAGCTGATAGTCACTCTGATTGTAAAAAAAAGAGGGAGCATTTAGCTGCTTTGCGTAGGTCGGTTTGCACACAGTCAGCTGCATGTAACAACACAGTCTAATACCAAAACAGTTACTGATACCTGAGCTTGGCCTCACTCACTGATAATAAGTTGTGTCTGCAATCAGCAAGGGCAAGCATGTGTATATGATATTGGAGCTGATCCATGGATGGAAAGGCAGGTCTGGACTGTTAGCATTAACATACATAGGCATGACAGATAATTGACTGTGTGAAGTGCACTGATTTAAAAAAAAACATAAACATGTGACATAATCTGATTATTTTAAGATCAACATTTCCTCACGTTAATGAGACGACATGACAGAGTTACATGTCCAGTCCAAGTACACAAGTCTTTGATGATTAGATTTGATTCGAAAGATAATTATATTGGATTATTAGGGATTCTCCTGTCATTTACTACACATGCTACTGTTGTCACTCACGGCATCACAGCTGCTTTCACCACAGAATACATGCACATACAAGCTACACATGGAATCACCTCAAGCTGTAAGTAAGAGACTTTTTTTTTCCGCTTTCAGATCAGCCAATAACTCGGTTAAGATCTCAGTTACAGCCAGAGTCTGGTGCACGCTGAACATTGTTAAGTCCACGCCAGAACATTCAGCAAATTACATTTGTTGCGAACACACATTGCTCGAGATGTAGCAACAAAATGGTGCTCTCACAGCAGATGTCCTGCGAACAGGGCTCACACGCTAGAGTGCCGTGTCAAACAGCTCTGCTAGCCTGGGGTAAGAGAAGTCAACCCTGCACCACCCCACACGGCAACATCAGCAAACACATCCATCAACAGCAGATTTATACAAAGATTACACAGATGGTCTGTGGAGAACTACAGCTTGATAGATCTCGCCCCTTTCAGGTTTTTTCACATAAAAACCATCCATGCACTCTCTGATTATTCACTTGTTAATTATTCAAACCTCACCTTAATGACCTGTAAAGAAATGAGTGACCTGACATTGATGGAACATGAACAGCTGACATTTCACAAGAACTCAATAATACATGTACATAACAACCTGATACAATATTCAGGACAGTGTAGCAATAGCAAACAATCCCCCGCTGTCTTCCTGCAAATTTGTCAGCTTCATGTGTTCACAAGCTCATGTGGTTACAATTCCACATCACATTACTGTTATAAAGTAACTGCATCTGCTTTTGGAGTTGAGTCTCATCCTGTAATCTGCCTTGTAGAGCTTACACACAGTGTTTGTTGTATGTTGGCTCAGAGTACTATGTGAAAAAAACCCCTTCTTAACTACAAGTAATTTCATCTCGCATTAAGTCGTAATGCACTGTGCTGAAATTACTTAGCTTTTTTGGCAGAGTAGACAGTGTGGTGTGTGGGAGCTCTTTTTTTTCCTGCGCTCACTCACTGCATTTCTGCATTCTGTTAAACTTCAGTGCAGCTGTGCGACTGTATCAAGGACAGCGATTATTTCCCATTCTCATCCAGTGACATGAACACAGACCACGCTTTGATTACTTGGTTTACACTCCTATATGTTCAAATCAGTGGGCTGGCTCTTTCCCGTCAGGTTGAGGAATTTAAACGTGAAGGAGAGTGAACACAGTTCAACTTAATGAAACTGATGGTGGGACAAAATATATCTATACCTGTTGATGTCACAAAGAGAGCAGATTAAGCTTCCATTCAGTCCAAGTTCAGTGTATAGGTATATAGGTATAATGTTGTTCTGCTTCATAAACCTGTCAAAAACGCAGATTTACAATAGAAAGCGGGTTCATGAAAGTCAGCGTGAGAAATGTCTTGGCTGTAAACTTAAATGTGAATATTACAGTCACACCCTTACTTTTTTTGTTTTTTTTGAGAACGCTAACAGCTATTAACGGCGTCACGCATATTTCACATTTTCGACTCTCAATTAAGGAGCAATACATCAAATTTTCTCTGAAAGAACAGGCACATGTGTGCGCACATATCCACTCCATAGTTACAGCCCCGCCTCCTGGAGGGGCGCCTCCCATCCCCAGGAGATACCAAAGAGAAGGAGGATGGCTTCTGCTCCTCAGCCATAAGGGCTTGGCTTAACAAGAGCTTGTTGTCATAAGAACAGCTGGGACTCGCTTCAACCCAAGTAAAGCAAGTGAGCTGCCAGAGATATGGATTCAGCTGGTTGGTGCAGCCTCCCTATGGCCTCGCTCTGCTATATCATAGGAAGTCCAACTATAATTCTTAGTATTCAGTGTGATTAGTCAGATACTATACACAAACAAAACTTTTAAACTTGCCTGTTCATGTGATGGGCGTGTTTGGGAACTGACAGTGTGGCAGTTTTTTTAGAAAGCAGAAATCTGAAAGCACAGGTAATCTTAGCAGATGACGCATAGTTTCCCGATACAGACGTAATAAAAGTGGCTTATACACTATACCTAACACGTCCTATTCCCATTAGGAGAGTCAAATGTAGGACTGAGAGGCCTCCTCTAAAATGCTGTGATAACAACGGACTGTGTTGAGACATACAGTACATCTTACAGAGATCTGACACAAAAAGAGGAACATCCACAGCCTGATATTAGTAATGAAAATTAACAGATATAAAATCAAAACGTTCAAACTGTAGTGATGTAGGTCGGCATAGTGTGTTTTGGAGTGTGTGCTGCATGCTGTGAGTGTCGTGCTGACAATTACTGACAATTATGTGTTGTCTCAGTTCCTGTAATGCCTATTTTTGTTTGCTCCTCTATATGTTAGAAGGTGCCACTTTCTTAATCTGGTCTTTTGTTTCCTCTTTTTTTTTTTTCTTCACTTCTTCACAACTGTCACCCCTCTGCCCTGGCAGAGCATCTTGGGATTGAATTTATGGGTATGGAACAATCCATTTTGATTCTCAGTCCTAGTATAGCTCCTAAATAGATGTCATTAGTTTTTGACATGCTCCCGTCGTCTGTGGTGTGACCTGTGAATCATGACGTCCTTCGATTAACCAATCGATCTGTTGACCAATCATACCATAACTCATTAGAATGACAAACCCCTCAGTCACTGCAACTGATCCTCCCATCAGACATCATTAACATGGATGTAATCACCTGCACCTCTCATACACGTGTGATGGAAAAATAGACCTATTAACTAAGTTTAACTCAACATATTTTCCTTTTCTGACTGATTTTTCCCCTCATCCCATCTGTAACAAGCATGATATATCATGTTTGTAGCTACCAGATGTCTTTTACTCAATCTTCTTCTCTACCTGTCTCTTCCTTTTAGTCTCATGCCTTTAGTGTTTGTCTTGATATGCCATCTCTTCCCTTTTATTTATGTGTGATCTTGTCCATATTTCTTGCACCCTGTCGTTAGTATAGCTGAAATGTAACTTTGAAGTAGAAAATATAGTGTCTGTGTTACTGGTTTGAATTATCCTTCCAGGAGTAGAAGCTGTGATGTGAGCATGCCATGCTATATTTAGAAACTACAGTCATGTTTTTCTTCTTTCTGCCGCTATTTCCATCCATCTTGTTTTCTGCTATCTTTTCCAGAAAAGTGCTTTAGTGGTTGAGAGGGTGAAATAAAGGCTAGAGGAGTTTTTTTTTTCTTTTTTTTCTGAAGTCATGTTATCATACACGTACGTCAAGGAGTGTGTGCTGCTACACCATCACCAGCATCATTTCCTCTGTTGCAAATTGATTATCAGCAGCTAAAGCAATAATGTAAAATATGACATATAGTTTACTGCTATAAATATACTGACCTCAGCGATTTATTTATGGCATCAGAAGCTTGCAAACTGGCAGGTCGATGTAAAATGGCTGCTGGTGAATTAAAGGAGGAGACCTCGGATGGAAGGAGTTGTACAAATTCAATTCTTTCTCATTACATTATTTATCAGGGAGCACACTACCTCTTAGCTCCATCTTTTTCCCCCGGGGAAACCAAGAGTCTACCTCAACCTCACATAAGCTCTTCTCTGGAAAAGCCATCAGCATCTGTCAAGATTTCTCCAGTTTCATATTTAATGAGATTTCATTGTAAATTTACTTGTTTCACAAATTACTGTAACATTAAATCGTTGTGTTTACTAAATGCCTGAGTAGATGAAGACGTCTGCACCGTGATAGGATGAGTAATACAGCTCAAAACGTCACATCAAATATGGCACATTTCCAATTTACGTGCATTCCATTGCACTGATGCAACGCTGCGCAGTTTGCAGCTTCTTATTATAAATAAATTATGAGCACAAACCATTATAGTATCATATACAATTTGCAGTTACTCTGATTTTTTAGAGACATACAGTTGCTTAATAGATTAGTCTAACTACTGCTGAGCCCCTGCCCCCACCTACGCCGCCTTACTGCAGCACAGGGAGCAACGGCATCTGTTGTATTTGTGATTATGTGAGAGGAGAGGCTTGACTGTGAAGTGAGTTGTCAGGGAAGGGAAGATGAAGCTTCATACTGCTCAGGATTTAGTCCAAAAAAAAAAGAACATGTGGATGTACAGTGAAAAAGTGGGAACGTTAAACTTCGAGAGACTGATTTTTTTTTCTTCCTGTTATTTCTCTCACTGTGTGCTGTGTGTGTGGGTGCGTCTGTGTATTTGTGGGTGTGATGTTGACAGAGGCAGAGGAACTCTACCAGAAAAGAGTCCTGACAATCACGGGTATTTGTGTGGCTCTGTTGGTGGTGGGCATCGTGTGTGTGGTTGCCTACTGTAAAACCAAGTAAGTCCTGCTGATAAAAGCATCATTATTTGTGAACATGAAGATTTTTATCACCACCTGCATTCTTTTTATATCGTTAGACACATTTGCAGGGAAAACACGTAATCTAGTTGTTTCATCAAGTAATAAAGCAAAATATTTAATGACTACTCATGCATGTTATGCACAGTAATATGGGAGACAGAGTGACCGTTACTTACTCAACAGGAAACAAAGAAAGAAGATGCACAATCATCTGCGACAAAACATGTGTCCAGAACATCCCAATCGTAACCTAGCTAACGGACCCAATCACCCAGGACCAGGCCCAGAGGATATCCCTATGGAAGTGAGTTTCTGAAAGTATTGTGATGTAATTGATGTATACTCACACAGATGTACACCAAATGGTCTGAAGCTTGTCCTTTTTCCCTTTTTTTTCCATCTGACAAATCCATTCTACTCTTTTTTTTTTCTTTCTCTTTTGGCTCGACACACACAGTACTTATCAAAGAATCCCCCTGCAACTGAACGAGTCATACGACCTGCAGCAGAGGGATCGTTCCCTGCCAGCCATGCCTCTTCAAGATCTCACAACTCTTCCACACGAGCCCATTCATCGACTCACAGGTGAACATGTGACACACGTTTTCTCTATCACGTGTGCTTCAGTGAATACACAAATACCGAATCACCCAGAAAGCACACGTCTTTTGTCAAAAGTGAAGCACACTGGGACACTCAGGGGTGTGTGCGTGTTAACACTTTTTTTTTTTTTTTTTAATTTGTCAGACATGAGGAACGGACATGGAGCCTGGAGCACTCTGACAGCATCCTCTCTGACTCGCCGGGAATGATGTCATCATCTGTGGGGACCAGTAAATGCAGCAGTCCTGCGTGCATGGAGGCGCGGGCACGGCGCGCTGCACACTGTGGTTACTCTGACCCCCATCGGCCGGGCCTACAGTACGGGGACTCCTTCGACTCACTGGGAGACTCTCCGCACAGCGACAGGTGGGAAACTGAGCCTGTGTGGCTGATATGGCTCTGGGTTTGTCATGAACATTTTGAGAAGTTTCCTCTCTCTGCTGGTTCTCTCTCAGCCTCGAGAGGCCAGTCAGGGCACTCTGAGAGACTCAGTGGAAACTGACACACAGCAGGCATGATGATGAAATACGCTAAGGTAGGCAAGAGTGAGAAACAGTGCTTATTTCAATGGGAACTCTGTGCATACAGCTACTGTAACAGTATTCTCTGGCCAGGATGTAAATCCGATCGGCAAAAGTGTTCCCTTTAATTTTCCTTAAGGAACGATGTGACATTTTGGGAAATGTATGTTTACCATGGTGCCCAGAGTCACGGAAGAAAACATCCATTTGATCTCTGCGTCACAGAGACAGGTCTAGGATGTACTCAGCTTTGCTTAGCACAAAGAGTAGAAGCAGGAAGAAAGAGTTAGCGAGCTCTATCTGTCAGAGGTGAGGAAATATGACTTTCAACAACTCCAAAGCCATCTATTTATTCTGCACCTATTTCTGTACTGAAGGCTCAGAGATATCAATCTTCCCAAGTGATCTGGGCAGAATGGCAAACAAGCATATTTCCCAAAATGCTGCACTGTTGTTTTAACATGAGCTAGAAGTTGACAGCTCAATTGATTCACTCTAAATAATGTGCTTTCAGGTCTTGCCATGCTCTGTATTTCAGTAGTGCTCAGTGTCATGCATGGCCTGAATCCAAAGTTGCTTTTTTCACTAGCTAAAATGCACTCCTTGATTTTGTTATACAGCCCAAAAGTGACCCCCAAATCCCAGAATGCCCTCTGCTCTCACTCCTGATGTTATGAATTTCTACACGGTTCACAGCTGAGCATGCATCACTTATTAACAGTGAGTTGTGAGGAAATCTTGGCAGTGGGAGCACGACTAGGCCCAATAGTAAAATTATGGAATACATGGTATATGTTATACAAGCATCAACACAGTCCCCATAAAAAAACTGTTGGTCAGGGTTTTTCAGGAACAGCACAGATATATATTTTAAAGGACAGGGATGATGGCCAAGCTCCGTAGAGCAGGCCTGTCTTTGCTGACCCTGTAATTGAAGACCCTGTGTTTAAGCTTAAAAACAAAACGTGGTAAACGTCGCTATACACAGGGAGGTGCTGTCCTTCTCTTTCATATAACAATCGCTCATTTTGTGTAAAGTCGTCAGGATCAACTGACCACTGTCCTAATGATCTTCATTAAACCTTGATTGAGGTTTCATTTGAGATGGGTCACAATTAGAACGGACAATGAACATTGATGAGGAGCCATGTAGACAAAATGCCCAGTGAAACCACATAGGATCGTTATTACATTCAGGAGTTAACGTATCACAAAGTAGAAATCGTTCAATGAGATCAACTTCTAACAAAGAAAAAGTGGTTGCATGCAGTATCCAACCCTTGCTCTGGGTTGACAAAGAAAACCATTGATTGTGTGAAGTGCAAAGTGTCGCCGATATGTGCAGGTCACAGGCGTGAAGCAGTCATCTTCTCACAAAGTGTAACGAGTGGAAATAGAAGCAAATGCATGATACATGATAATTGTTGAGAAGGTGTGCTTCAGAAGAAACTGCAGGATCACTTATCCCAGGTCACCTGCAGCAGAGGGGTCAAATGACTGTTTTGGCTTTTGCAGTTTACTGTAAATAACATTCAGACCTACCAGAGACACTGTTAGGACCAGATATCGACTTAGCTGGTTATTCCTCCAAAATGAACACTTGTGCTGATTAACATGCAAGTCAGCACATGTACAGATTAGGTATTCATACCTAATGCATCTATTCGCTTATGCCTGATTCTTCAAGTATTTTAAAACTTTTAGAACTGACCTCATGATTGACAAAGTGTCAACTCAAATTTATATGAATCACAAGAAGAAGAAACACGGCTTCTGAATGCGCTATGTAATGCTGGCTAAAGCTTCGTGAATAATGATATTTACAGTGAATAACCAGGGCCAAGAAAGTTGTCAAAAGCTAACGAGACAATATATGCTGCACTCTGTGTTGTATACAAGTTCTTAAGATGTCAACATACAGTGCAGCAAGCACGTGTATATTAACAGGAATTTGGCTATTGACCCGTTCTCAGAGCCAGATTGCATAACCAACCTCCCCTCAGAATCTTCCCAGGTAACAAGCGCCTCCTCCACCATTGCGACAGCTTCTTTTTCTGAATCAGCAGTGTTGTGGGAATATCTCAGGCTTGTGTCTCACACGGTCTGTTGTAGTTTCCTAAAGGCAATAAGCAGACACCGCAAACACTCAGACTCATGGGGATTGACAAGCAGTGAAGGTTGAACTCTGAAATTTATTGGCTATGATGTTTTGTTGGTTTATGAATCTGGTGTAATGTCTGTTGATACCTGTGAGTTGATGTTTTCACAATCTAATTTCTGCCAACATGTTCCAGACACATGTTTGAACAGAGCTTCCTGGTGTTAGAACCACAGAAACTATAGATGCAGATAACAGTTCATTAAAAACTCAAATGCGGGGGAAGATATAGGACATTGCACCACAACATTACTCAACAGCTGACAGACTGTTAGGAGACTGAGATAATTATGAATGGTAATCAGTATATAAACAAACATGGTAAGAAAGATACAGTGGCTATGGTGCTGCTAAAAAGTGGTCAAGCAAATATTAGTTCAAGGGAAAAAACAGACCTTAAAAAGTCAGTTTTTAAAGGTGTTGTAAAGTAGGGCACTGGGTTGGCCAGGTGATCTTGTCGGGCAGGTTGGTCCAGAGCCTAGGGGTTCTGAGGAAGACAACAGCGCTGATAAAGCTGCTCCTGCCTGAGGACCTCAGGCTGAGCTGTGGCGTAAATAGATGTGAAGCTCAGACACAAACAGGTAAATGGAAGAGAACTAATGTAAACATTGTTAATAACATTACAACTAGTGATTCAATGAGGTTTATACGTTTACGTTTAATCAGTGTAAATGCAAAGAACAAAATTAATTCACTTCTGCAGATGAACATGAACATCCATTGTTGTGTTTGTCGTTACAATGACTTTGTTGAATATGTTAACAAAACTAGTTGATCTAGGATAGATCCCTGTGGGACACCGTAGGAAGCATTTGCTACTATTGACAATATATTTCCATTACTGCCATTCTTTCATTCTATCAGAGGGGAAGAAAACCAGATTTGAGCCTATAACAACTACTACAATTACACTATATTAGATTCTATACTGTAAAATGCTCAAGAAGGTAAAACACACTTTATCCAAGTTATTTCAATCAGTCAAAAAACGAAATGTGAAAACTGTGTTGATTTTTTTAGACATATCATCACTGTGACTGAAAGTATGTGAGTGGTTAAGAAAGACAACAAGATCAAGCTCATAGCTAAATCTATTTATGGAAAATGTTTTTCTACTGAATGTAATGAATGTACAGTGTTTGAGTATGAGTGAGTAGCTTTCTAGTAACTTGGCTGTGAAGGTACAGAGTTCATTCAGTCAACGGATTTCCTCTTTTCCATTCAATGCTATGTTTTATTACCATAATTAATTTTAGCTCATCTGCACCTGGAGCTGGCTCCTCCAGACCACATGTCGAAGTGTCCTTGAGTAAGATGCTGAAACCGCACTTGCCCTTGGTCACGTGCGTGAATGCTTAGATACCAAGCGCAATAGGTGATAAAAGCACTGCATCGATGTGTGTGAATAGATGAATGTGATTAACAGTGTGAAGCATTTTGAGTGGTCCATTTACCATTTACTGTTTTTGTACACTCCCTCTCTCTCTCTTTTCTTCGCTGTGCTCCACTTAGCTAATTGTTTCCTCCCCTCTGTATTTACCACAGGTATGTGTCAGCCCTGACAACACCAGCCCGCCTCTCGCCAGTGGATTTCCATTACTCATTGCCCCCGCAGGTGCCTACCTTCCAGATCACATCCCCCAATGCCAGCCACGCCATGTCTCTCCCTCCTGCTGTCCACAACCCCTACCCTCTGGAGGATGATCAGCCTCTGCTGCGCCGCTATCAGGTGCCCCTCCACGATGCCCAGTGCCAGGAGCCCTACCGGCAGCAGCGTCGTACCTATCTAAATGACAGCAGGGGAAGCCTGCCCTCCAGCCCCTACCGGCTGGCTGAGGACGAAGACTATGAGACCACCCAGGAGTATCTCTCCTCTCGGGAGCAACCAAAGAGAAGTGGGTCCAGTGGAACTGGTAGCCGACGCTGGCGGAGATCCAGACTGAATGGCCACGTGGCCCCCCGTGGATACGAGGCATCTCGGGACTATGGGTCTCGGAGCTGCCTAACAGATAGTGAGTCAGAGGAGGACAGCGAGAGCACGCCCTTCCTCAGTATGCAGAACATGAATGCCGAGCCCTCCACCATCTACAGGCCGGTGGACAGTCGGACTTCTCACTCATCGGGGCGGCACAGTGGGCATGGGAACATGCATACAAGACTTACACACTCACGCTCCAAACCGGACAATACACCCCATTAAAGAGTGAAAATGAACCAACAAAAATCAATATAGTATAGACCTGCATCTATAAGAAATATTTTTATTTTATATAACTGACAGATATTCTAAACAAATGAAATATTTATTTTCATTTTAGCAAAAGTTGTCTACTAGTTAACAGCAAAGACTTTTTTATAGGGAAAACTCTATTTATATGTACATTTTGATTTACAGCATAAAAAGATGTGCCAGTTTTTTCACAACGTAAAAAATAGAGTAATATTGTGGTGCCTTTTGCTGTATGCCGATGCCAGAGGGCCAGTGGAGGTTTTTGTAGCCTTTCTTATATGGACGCCTCATTTTTTATACACGTTTATGTTTGTTTTTCTTCTCTGGTTTCCTGTTTTACTTTCTTTCCAATTTGCATTCTTTGAGGAGTCTAGCCCCACTGGAACATAACCCCTTCCATATCACGCAATATAAACCACTTCAACATAAAGTGTATGTTTACATTACTATGATTTGCCTGTAGGATTTATGATTTGGGAATTAATAGAACGCCTGATAAATACAATGTAAATCCTTTATGCCCTCTGACTAATGTCTACCAAGAGAGAGAGAGAGAGAGAGGAAAACAGAGAAAGAGAGAATGTGTGTGTGGCTGTGTGAAAATGCCTGTGTGTGTCTGTGTGAGTGTGTGTGTGTGCGCATGTCAGTTTGCTTGCATGTATTTGTGATTGTTAGATGAGTTTCATTGTTTGTGGTGGTAACATCAGATGTGTGGGTCTACTGATGTCTCAGCAGAGCTGACAGCAGAGCGTATCAGAGCTTCACAGACTTTAGTGCTTTATCAGAGCAGTGACCCTCCACC
>OMNW01018919.1:121663-144368 GCA_900303245.1 Selene dorsalis | reverse complement strand
TGTGTGCAAGTAGGTTTGTTGCTGTCTGTATTGTGTGTGTGTGTGTGTGTGTGTGTGTGTGTGTGTGTGCGTGCAGTCTCACTCCTGAGCCGTCAGTAAAGGTCTACACTTCAAATGCAGCGCTTGGAATAATTTAGCTGCAACTGAAAATATGTCTTGTGATTTCATGCATGCTTGGCAGCGGTAATCAATCTCTTTGAAGTGGTAGCCTGTCTCATTTGGAAACCAAATAAATGGCCAATTTTACTGAGTTGTTTGACATCAGGTTAACTGATGAAGGAAAATAGGACTATGATTTTAACTTTTCATGTCACTTTAACAATCCCAGGTACTTTATAATCGTATCAAGTAGGGCTCTTTGTTTTCTGGGTAGTTATCTTAACTGTCTGCTGGTAAGAAAAGGACGCCTTTCAGCACATTTTTGTAACCTCTTGTGAAGCCCTACATCACATATTGCCACCACCACTGACGTCGCTTTGGAGGAAGCAAAGCTTCCTTAGAGTTCTGGTCCCAGGTCATGGTGCTGGGTCCCAGCTGTGAGTGGTTTGATGGTTGGTTGATTTCAGGCAGCAAAAACAACCTCTCCCCTGCTTCTCAGGCCAAAGGTACATGAATGTGTGTGTCAGTGGAAGGTGGGAGAGTCAGAGTGCTCCTATTCACCACTTTGGGATGTGGAGATGCTGCGTGGGGTTACTCAGGGCGACGGGCCACGCCTGAGTGGGGGGCCCTGTCGAGAGGGTGGAGGTCAATTAGAAGCAAATGTCCTCCATCACGCTCCGTCCATTGTAGCACGCCTCTCTGATGTTTTGTTGTGCACAAGAGGACTTGGTCTGACCCTGGCCGTATCACTCTCACTCCATATCACTCTCAATAACCATCATCCATCTGAAAAAGCCCATAAAATTGGGTAAACCTTTTTCTAAAAGCACCTTATTCCTCATTGCTTTCACAAAGTTCCTATAGTCTTGGTAATGCAATCCCATTGTTGATTCTGTGATAAGGTCTAAGCCAACCACAGCCCCACAACTTTTAGCTTTCAAAGAGGCACGAAGATGGTTTGCACTGGCAAAATCCGGCTGTCAAAATTGAAACCACTCGACAAACTAGACAAACTTTTAGATGTGACTTTTCCTTGTTTTCCTTCAGAGCTGTGGAAACACCCGGCATTACTGTAAACAGCAGCTCAAGACTGCAGCAGGGGACTGAATAAGTTCCATGAGGTGGACGGGTCAATAAAGACATCTCCTTTCCAGTCATCTGCTTTTATCATGCTAAAGCTCTCAGCACCAAGAGGCCATGTCTCCCTCACACTTGGACACAATTACACTCTTAAAACTGCCTCTTGGAAGGACAGTTAGTTGCTTAGCCACTTGCCCACACACACAAGTACACCTCAAAGAAAAGATTATCTACTCCAGATCTGGGATTTTTTAAAGTCCCTGAACAGTTATAAAAACACACAGTATGTTTCTCTGACTCCTTGCGGTTTGGGAAACAACTCCAACCACACACACAATCACGCATCTCTGGAGGAGAGAGATGTTTTTGGCATGACTCTTTCAAAGCAGTGGGATGTGAGAGGGAAGTAATACATCCTGCAGTGACACAGTTGTGATGCTCCTGTAGGAAAATAGTTCAAACATTTCAGAGTAGAGTGGATGACAAGTATAGCAAAAGCTGATGTGTTCAGGAGACACAAAGTGGGGGAAAAAGGAAGAAAAAAAAACAAGAGAAGGTGAAACAATGTAGAGAAGATGTTGGCAAGGGACATGAGAAATACAAAAAGGAAACACGCATGGTGAAAGAAAGGAAGGCTGCTGTCAAAGACACAGATATGGACGCAAAGGCCGGACTGATGGGATAGATGAAGAGACACGAGAGAGGTTTTTGGGAGGCAAAAGAGATGCGGATAGAGTGAAGGAGTCTGTCCGTATGCAGTGGATTAAAACCACATGTGTCTGCCTGAGGTGAGGACACCGCAACGCTGCACACACACATGCGAGGAACGAATGCCGTGACTTGCGCCCACCAGGGGCTCCCCACACTTGTTTCCAGAATTTATTTATCCTGCCAACTTTCTGCTGCTTGCAAAAACTTTAAAAGTGTCATCTGCACCACGTCGTTCATCTGTCTCGCAAAACAAATAAATAAATACGTACGCTCTTTTGTTCCAAGGTCGTCTTCCCTCTTACTCAGCCTGCAAGTAGAACAATACTTTGGTAAGCGTTGCCATGACAAGAAGCTCCCTGAAGAAACCTATGCGGTCAGCGAAGTCATGGGAAGAGGGCAGCATTGAAACTGGATGCCCGGGATACACTGGAGGGCCTGGTACAAGGAAGTGTGTCTACCATGCTTTGGGATATTCTTGCTCCAGACTTATTTATATATACAGTATGTTTCTCATCTCTCCTTAAATGCATTTGACAATCCTGATTTCAAGAAGAACCTGAAGTTGAACTTAAAGGATTTAAGTAGCTCTGGATTTGCATTTGAATACAATTAGCATGACTTGCATCCTGAGTACCTGCACATGTTAACATGTATGTTCATAAATCATGTCAGATCGCGAAAAAACCCCTAATACCCCGACGTTACACATATTGTCTTCAGTAAAAACGTATTTAGGACAGTTGGAAGAATGAGTGGGAGGGGGAGATGAGAGGAGAGGGGTAGCTGGGAGAAAAGGGGGCGAGACGGCCATGCTATGGGAAAGTGTTTTGGGGAAACCAAATTAAGGGGAAGAAAGGCCGGACACAAAGGCCTTTGAAAGCGGCAGACAGTTCCCTTGACATGTGTCTTAAAAGAGATGCTGCCGCCGATGCCAAGAAGGGGGAAAAGGACAGAGGAGAGAGAGGGAACAGAGAGAGGCTGAGGAAGGAGAGGAAGGAGATCAAGGGAAAGATGGACGGATGGTAAGAGGGCAGAGAAAAGCGAGGGCAACCTACGCGAGACAAAACTCAAAGGAGGCAAGAGGAGAGCGGAAGAAGACGGCTGAGTTGGGTTCATGATAGATGTAATGAGCACGAATAAAGGCATCAGTGCAGGTCTGTGGTCTATGGAGCAAACCAATTCAAAACACTCTTCAAAAGGTATGCACTTCGTGACCATGTCTGCGTACATGCGCATATACTCGTGTGCATGTGTGAGAAGAATACTTAAATGAGATGGATTCCGACTGCGCAATTGTGCACGGATGTCATGTGTGTGTGTGTGAGGGGGAGACATTAGGAGGCGGAAATGGCCTGAATTTCAAACGACTGTTAAATGGCACGCATCCTCAATTTTCTAATCCATTCCTCAAGGTCTCTCTACTTTGCAGCGTATGGGGATCATGGCTGGTCTGCTGCATATGTTTTACATAAATGACAATGTGCATTGACTTTTCTTGCAAGAAAATATGTTCATTTTCTTTGGTAACATGATCCTCACAGAAAGGGACGTTTAATTTCCTAAATGAACATTTGAATTTGGTCCAACTTTGTTTCAGTTTGAATTTGTCAGCATTCATGGGAAATGGGAAATTCTTAGATCTACTTGAACTTACACAATGAGAGAGAACAATGGTCGTAAGCTCACTGAAAATGGAGTCTAATGGACTTGTTTGGTAAATCTATGGGACTGAAAGAATCTGTAAACAACAAACACCCACTTTTTGTGTTGCCGCTTGCTGCCGATGTCAACAGAAAAATAGCAACATGCTTTTTCTCATGCAGATCCAGTCTCTTTGATGCAGGTCGGCCCCTCTCTTTTTCGGTCCCTCTCTCCCCTTCTGCCATTGTGCACCTCTCAGAATTCACACTGGACTCCCTCACTCTGCCTCTCTTCCTCACACACAGACACACACTCGCACATGACGCACACACATTATTCCTTCCTTGGGGCTGTGTCTGACTCCGGCATGAAATCAATTTCGGAGCCTGCACCCTCCCACCACCCTTCTTCGGCGCCCATTTTCTCTCAACATGAAGCGAGACCGTTGCTGTGCCAGCCTGAGGACAAAATCGCCCTCCCCCCAACCTAATGCCCCTTTCCCCATCCCAGAATCCTTCGGTTCTGTGCCCTCGTAGCGCCCGCCATCATCATCATCCACTCTCCCTTTGGCTCTAGAGGCCTCATCTTTCTGCCACATAACCCCAATTTTTGTCCATGTGCCTAATTTCACCCTTTTAAATATAGCTCAGACAGTTGAGACCACACAATCAGTAAAAACTATGTGTCATTTTCACCCTGCTGATTTACTAGCAACTTTATGTGTGGATACCTGTGAGAATCAACTTTACTGTCGGAGAAATTCAAAGACTTGACTTAGGTATACAATAAAAGGCTTGCCTTTGATCGTCAAAATACACTAGCAAGGCTAAATGGGAGCCCATTAAAACTTCACATAAAACAGTTTGGCAACATGACAGCAGCATACAAAGGTTTGGAATCCCAAAATTGGTATAAAGTGACAAATGGTGAGTAAGCTGAAAGAGGGATGGACATGCAGAGGTGCAGCGGCACAGCTTTTATCATTGTTATTCCTCCGCTGATGCACACCGCTCCTTCCTAATCCGCACTGACAGAGTTTTCATCATCTGAGGAGGTGGGGACGATGGAGGACTGGAGGGAGCTGGGAGAGGTGGGGGACTTTCCTCCACTTTCTCCCCAGTGGCGGTGCATGTTGAGCGGCCTCAGCCAGGGCCACCAAGGCCCCCTTTGTGCCGGTTATCACCAAGTGGTGAGTGATGGCACCGCGGCCTCCCGCTCTCAGGAGAGGGAGAGGGGTTAGGAGGGGGAGGAGGGGAGGAGGAGAAGGTGCAGGAGAGGAGTAGATTGGAATGTTCCCAGAAGAGACAGAGAGCGCGAAACTGAGGAAAAGAAAGAGGCCGTTTGAAGAGATGAAGGTTGTATCATCTGCGTTTGTCTCACAGGTGCGCTGAGGGAGAAATGTGCTTCGCTGTGATGACTCAATTGCACATGAACCATCAATGAAATAGCAAAGGAGAAACTTCCAACAGTGTGGGAATGGTCGGGATTTCACTCATTATCTTTCTAGTTCATCTCATAACCTTGTTTTATTTGACAGGCTCCGATTTAACAAGCTGATGTCATCGGAGCTCTAACTAGGCCCGCTTCACGGTTCCTGCCATGATTTCATGTCTTGACTCAATTACACTCGCAGAGACGAGCACAGAGTGATGGACAAACGTCTAGACAATGAGCAGACATCCGGATACATCCGAGTCACTGCAGATGGGTCTTGGGAACTGCCGAGACGATGCAGGGGGTGAAAGGTCATCCGCCCCCTGCCCTCCCATTCTCTCCTCCCCCAACCTTCTCCCACGCTCCCTCCATCACTACAACACCTGTGCCCTTACCAGCACCCTGGTCCCTTTACTCCCTATCACTGTCACACACGCACAAACGCATGCATGCACACAGATACCAGTGTCACAGACATCTCTCTCTCTTATACACAAACACACTTGCACACATTCCTTGCCTTCCCAGCTGCCTGTGCACCTGGGCTGGCAGCTGTCATCGCCGTGGTAACTGGCGTACAGCTGGCTGTGTCACTATCACCTGGCTCATCTGCCTTTGAGAGAGAGAGCGAGAGAGAAGTGGGCAGAAAACAAGGGAAGTATATCGAAGAGGCAGAATGACGGTGGCTGTTAGTTAAAGGAAGAAGGTGGGGTGGAAACAACAGTGGTCTGGTGGACGTGACCGGAGGGAGAGACTTGTGAGGTAAAATAGAGAAACTTCGCCCACGTCATAATGAGCTGCACAACAGGTGGAGCATGTTGAAGAAACGCATAAAAAAACAGAAAAGCCTGTGCATCACACCAGCGTGCTTACACTGTTTAATTTATTTCTTATTTTTATTTAACTTAGTGAAACGTCAGTCGCTTTCACACTTGTCCTACACAACTCGACACACTCACCGCTAGCTAACATCCTCGAAAACAGCACCAGGTAAGAAGCCATAGCTGCTTCTGAGTGTTTTCTGAGGTCACAACGACCTTGATCTTTGACTTTTGAAAACCAAAGTCTAAAGTCAGTCCATCCTCGAGTCCTAATGAATATTTGTGCAAAAACTGAAGCAAACACCCTCAAGGCATTACTGAGACATAGTGCCCATGAGCACGAGAGAGAGACTGCAGGATGGACAGACGGACAACCTGAAAACAACATCCTCGGGTTGTCATTGGCACAGAGGCATAAAGAGAGGAAAGATGAATGGTTATTTCAGAGAGGAGGAGCAGGGGAAAATGAGGGAGAAGGTTTTTAAAAAGCGATGTATCATTTCTCTCTTACATATTAACCTCTCCTCTTATTCCAGCTGCCTACCATCAGCCTCATACACACACACACAATAGTTCGACAACTTTCCAGCTCGGTGATGCAGGCTGTCTCTTCTGACTGTTCACTATGCCCTTTTGTGACCTACACACTAAGTTAAAGTAAAGTGAAAACACAATAATACAGATGTGTCCACACAGGCTATGAGGAAAAAGCTTTAGAGTTTAGAATGAAAATGATGGCAATCATATGCTGAAGACTGAAAGTGGAGCCAAAGGACTTGGTTTTGACATTAACACCAATTGCTGTGGGTTACTATGGGCTCGAAAAGCCACGGATGTGAAGTTTGATTTGTGATCTTACAATGTTGTTTGAGTTGTAGAGCTGTTGTGCCTTCCACCATCCAAACACAGGCGCATTAGGTTTCATAATAGTGAACCACCAGCATAACTATGTCTTTTTCCCCCTACTGGTTTGGAGTTCCTGCCTAGATATCAACATATATTGGCACTGACAGTGTTGGTGGGTTGTGGTGTTCCATGTATGGATTTGCTTTAATATGTCATTCATTTGCTGTGTCTGCTTTTAGGCACCAGATCTGTCGTCTTGTGTTAACTGCAGGGCCAGACTGAGAGACATTTGAGATATAAGTAAAACATCCTCTAGATACTTGCTAAAAATGTCCCTGAAGCTGCTTAATATCCAGTGGCCTTTGCAACAATTCTGTTCTGTTTGTTTGGGTTGATGACTTTGACCACAATCTGTCAAATGATGGTGACACTTATTAAAACTACAGAAAAACCACATCACAACCCAGAAATGAACCCAAGCCTATATTATTCCAACCTATCCCACAGCGTGATAAAAAAAAAAGCCTCACCCTCTCCTTTTAAAAGGTCACGATCAGGGGTGTTGCAAAACAAGACTTTTAGAGACCCCCCCCTGCATGGGTGGCTTTAATTACAACTGAGGAAGTGGCACAGATTAACGTGTACCACCCTGCTTGGCTGTTACATCCCATGACTGTGAATGAAAGCAGAAATGCAGTTATAATATCTTTTAATGTGCCTGTGTGCACGAGAGCTGCATGCTAGCAATGTGTGGCAAAAGCACCGTGCAGCATATGGGCAGGCACGTCTGCTCTGCCTGTTAAGCAGAGGGGACATCAAAAGGTGGGTTTTATACCCCCCTGCACACCCCATTGCCACCCCTAACTATAAATCCCACCCCAAAAGGAGCCATTTATGGGACAATAAGAGCCAATTTATGGGCCCCAAGAAAATGAAGGCAATTCAGAGGTGTAGGATGAAAGATGACAAGGGTTTTCTTAGGGTTAGCAGGCGTTGGCTGGTAGCTCTGTGTTTCTTCACGACTTTCTCCTCTGTAGTCTGAGCTGAGAGGAAGCAATGGGGAGATGAGGTCTGGAAGTTAAAGACCACCCGAATGAGGAGATTTTAAGTTCGCAAAGCTTTGGTAAATGTTATGAAGGTTTTAGTCAGCTGCATAGGCACAAATGTAAAATGATGTTTATACAGTTTTCTTTATGCAGCATGTTTTAATAAAACTTCACATTTAATCTTGTGGTTGCTTTGGCTAAAATCTCTGCCTGCTTGGATGACCTGTCTTGTCCCCAAGAGGCCACAAAATGCTCTCAGCTGAATACATGCATAAAGACAATGGGATTAGCAGCATTCAGGATGGACACACACACAACAACACACACAGACGCACACATACAGACTGAGTTACACACGATCTCATCTGCCTCAAAATTACTCAGGTGTGGTGAGATAGCTGGAATACTGACACAAGACGTTTGGAGAAAAAAAAACACACACACAAAAAATGGAAAGACCTGTGCCATGCAACAAGCGCTCAAGCATAGACAACAGATCTCTGGCCTGGAGAGTGTGTGTGTGTGTGCGTACGTGTGTTTGTGTGTGCTGCTAATGGATGAAACAGCACATCAGGTGGGTTTTATCCGTCTATCTGTTGATATGCACGCACATGCACACACAAAAATGCTTTTTCATCCATCCAAGCTAGTGCATCTCTTTGAGGCCGCCCTACGATGAGTCAGCCACCTACGTTATGTCTGGAAACAACTTCTGAACGAATCGGTTTGCTTCTCTCGCCCCTCTTTCTCTCGTTTTCTTCGTTCTGTTCCTCTTTTATTCATTTACTTTAATAGTCTGTAATAGTTACCAAGTATCATTAAGGCCAACCTCTGTGGCTTCTAACAGCGCTGTAGGCAAGCCAAGTGTTTGTTGTCGGCATTTTATTGGCTTCCAGGGAGGAGGGTTGTTGTTGTTCAGTGTAATCTTGGCACGCCAATAACAGGTTTCAATAAAAGCAGCTGCTTTCTTATGGTAGTAAAGCCGCTCTTCCCTGCCCCCCTTTTGAAAGTGTGTTTGGTGGAACATGCTGAAAGCTACCTGTAGAGAGGACTGGAAGTGTCTCCATATGTCCCAACACCTCTACAGTATTTCTGCCTCCCTCCGTCTCTATCTCAAAATCAACTTTTCTGTCTTTTTTAAAATCTTTCCTGTTTTCATTGCTGTCACTCGTTTCCATGAGCAAGTTTCTGGGGTTTCTAACTGGTGTGCTGTGACTTAGCCTGCTGGCTGGTTTAGCTTGACCACACTGCCCCCTTTAGGGCATAGTTGGCTGTTGCACATCAACAAATCTGGAGAAACCGAGGTTGAGGTGTGTTCAGTTGTAGAAAGACACACACAGAGGTGGCAAATGGTGCATGGTGAAAACTGGAGGTAATCCAATGATATGCCGCATTTCCTTTTTTTTTTCATAGCCAGTTAGTAACATCTACATTTAGATTAAAATCTAAAGTCTTACACGGTGCACATATGTCACATCTCTTTTCTCCAACTCTTTTAAGCACAGAACCAACTTCAGTGTTGGGTCAAGTCAAAATCCAATATTACCAGGGAATTTAACAGAGATGTAGTAAAGAAAAGGGGGACAGGAGTAAGAGCAAGAGGGATGTTAAGAGAAGAAGAAGAAAAAAGAAGCAGGCAGGAAACCAAATAAATTAGACAAAGAGGGCCCATTATTTCAATCTGCAGTGCTGTTTAACTGGAAACGACAAGTGCATTAGGAAACACTTGAAGATCCAGTTTAAACAGTGTGATTCATAGTACACAATCATGCAAATATACTACAGCAATAACTACAAATATTGGGTGTTGCAACATTTTCCAGGAACTCTCAAGAAGAAAAAGACATACATCATGACATCATTACGTTACATCATTGAGTAACTTGAAGTTGGGGCGATAATTTTGGACTGGACATAAATGTTTTCTCCTATCTTTCTGCCTCGTCATCCTCACGTTGTGATTATACCCATGCATGTGATTTAAAATAACTTTAAAGAAGACAAAATCTTAATATTGTAAGCTTCCTTTTTTTTCAAAGAGGCAGACATTACAATAGTTTAAAAAGGTTTGAATTAAAATGAAACTCTCCTGTGTTGCTTTATTCTATAAAATCAGATTTTTCTTGGCAGCACAGTCGCCACTGGACTCCACAAAGGTACAGGAGAAAAAGTCCCTGTGTGCCTTAAAGAGTTCCTGTCTCTCATGTTAAAATCAAAAAGCACTCATGTAAACATTATTGAACCTCTACATTCCTTAACGTCTGGCTCACCTCAACACAAGTTCACGTTTCCGCTACAGGTTTTTTTTTTATTATTATTCTGACCTCCATCAATCATCTCTTATTTTCTAGCCGTCTAAACATTATTCCTGTGTGCAGTGGTGGTATGCAGCAGGTATGGAGTGCAATGGGTGGTCAAGCACTTGTAGGACTTCAAACAGACCAAGGATCCCATTTGAGAGTTTTTTTTTAACCATAGCAGCATCTCAATGTATGGTCTATGACTTCACCACACAGAAACATCACAACAAATATAAATCAGATTACCATGAGATTTGGAAAAACATTCATGTCACCCACTGTAATTCAGATACACCTGGGTTTATAACTGAAGTGCTGTGAAACATCAACTTCAGCTGAACTTAATGCTAACATCCTTACATCCCAACTGACAAGTTATCAAACCGATGTTTTTATAAATAACTCCAGACATATCATGAATAAACACCATGACTACATAGCATACTCCCTCCTTGGAAAGTACAGTGGACCAAAGACAGTCCCATTAAAAACAGGTTCAGTGGGTAGAGCAGGCGCCCCATGTACAGAGGCCATAGTCCTCGCTGCAGCCGGCCCCGGATCGAATCCCGCATCGGGCGGCCCTTTGCTGCATGCCATTCCCCCTCTCTCTGGCTCCCCATTTCCTGTGTCTCTCAACTGTACTATCAAATAAAGGAAAAAGCCCAAAAAAATATACTTAAAAAAAAAAAAAAAAAAAAAAAACAGGCCAGGGTTTCTTACGTCACACAACCTGAGGAACCAATCAACCAATCAACTTGCAGGTATAGGCGAGGAAGACGAAATAAACCAGCAAATTTATCTGTGCAAAAAGTAATAGGAGTTTACATGAGCACGGCCATCAGCATCAGCCACTGCCAGTCACGAGCTAACAAACAGCATAAGCAAAGGTCTTAGTGCACAAACAACTACTCACAACTGTGGGTCAAACAGTTGTGAGCGTTAGCACTGCTTCTAACTCTGTGTCCACCACTGTCAGTAATGGCCCTTTTCCACAAGCGACAACAACAACTAACAACATAGCTGATGTAAATAAGCTGCTACACTTACCGATCTGATGCGTCTTCCAGTCGCCGAGTTTGATGCACAATAAATTCCTCAAAAACTCCTGTGCGGGTCTGAGCCAGAGTCAAACATGTAGCAAAAGATCTCCGACGTTTCCCTTGCTAATTAAGATGATGATTACCACACCTGTGATCCTCGCAAAGGTGGCGGTGGTGGGCGGGGCATAAGGCCTACTTATACCTTTTTTCCGGAAGTAATGTTAGGAACAGCCCCAGTTTTTCTTTTTCTTTTTTCTTTTCACTTTTTAAAGGTAAAAACGCGTGAAACAAAATATTAAACTAATGTTTTTTAATTTTTTAAAACAACGGAAAAAATTTTGTTTTAGTGTTTTGTTTTTGTTTTTGTTTAGTTTATCAGAAAAACATAAATAGTAATTGTGTACGTTACCAACATCACAGATAGCAAACATTTTTTGCAGCCAGCCTTGAGTCTTTGTATTCGTTAATTCTTGATGAAGGAATTTTCACACACATAAATAAAGACGGTCACAGATTATGATCTGCTGGCAAAACCACTGTGTAATTAAAGCCATAAAGACATAAAACATTAAACATGGTTTGTGGTTATGAGTCACAGCGAGCAAAAGGAATGAACAAAGATAATTAACTTATCTTGAGCCTTGAAGTTGAACTTATGGCATAAAACCAATTTGCAGTGATAACCACATAAGACAGATGACTAATGATCCACTTCAGATTATCCACATTTCTGTCTCCTCTAAATACATTAATCTGCCTAACAACATTAAATGGTTTTCTGACAAACATATGGACTGTGTCAGTTTTTGCACTCATACACGGTCCCATTCAGCCTGAGGTCAGCAGGCAATCGTGGGGAAGTTTGAAACACTAAAATCTTTGTCTGTCCACATTTACACATTTGCTCCAAATATACCTTGTACTGTTTTTGAACCCTTAGTTTGACCCTCTGGTATCAGCCCCCTGGGAAATGAGTGACAGCTTTTATATGCCATAACACATGTAACTGATATGAATTAATACGACTCTCAGAAATGACACATCACTTTCCAAAAATATGTCTCAGGCTCGCCCTTCTTTTATTCCAAACAGCTTTTTGACAGAAACAAGTTCACTTCCATCATCTTTGGACCATTCAGCTAATTAAGCAAACCTCACACTTGACAAGGCCAAATGAATTCACCAAAATCCACCAAAGTCATCACAAATACTGTTTTCATGGACTGTTTCACAGCCATTTACAGGTCAATCACACCATCGACCAGTTCTGTCAACGCAGCCCTGAGCGGTCTGATCCCTGAGTGATGATATGCTCTGGTCACATGGAGCGTATCGGTGTGGGGAAGGTCTCTTTTTCTGCCAATTAACATTCATGAGTGCGTCATTTCCAAGAAAAACCTCACATCGATCCAGTTCAACACAGCAGCTTGTTGCCGTTGTGTTGGAGACATCTTTGCTAACAGCTGTGCCATGTAAGTGTAGCACTTACAACACTGAACGTGGGATGTAGTTTGGCCTTTAGTTGTTATCATTTGTTTCACAAGCTGTTTTGCAGTCAGGGATGATGGGATACGTCTGTGTGACCTTTTCAGGCTTCTGACATGAAAATGTTTAAGTGTTAAATTTCTCCAAATCAGTGTATGTGCTGTATGTAAAGTTTCCATGTTTGCTTATATCAACCTGGGGTGCAAAATACCCCTGGGTCTGTAGGTCATGAAGCAATCAGGGAATAATTTTGGAACGGGGCAATATGAGTCATCTGTTATGATCAAAATCATTTTTAGGTGTAATTTCTTGTAAAATAACTCAAGAAAACATAATTAATCCTGCCTTCAGTGACTTTAACCTGCTCTAAATGACGCAAAATATGTGTTTGAAAGACAAACAATGAGGTTCTGCATTTACTGGCGGGGGCAAGGATTGAAACAGAGTTGAGGGGGTTTCCCAAGTCAAAGACGGTTGGGAACCAGTGGTTTATATGACAGTATAATCATCATCATATGGCTGTGACCTCTGAAAGGCATCCAGAGGTTATCCATGATTCGCTAAGATAATGAGCCTCATCACTTAGGCTGTCACCCTCTCTCCTCCGAGGCCTGGGCTAATATTTGCAGCCAGCGATACGGTGAGGGGCTACACGAGCAGTAATCCCATGCAACACTGACCACTGTGCTATATTACAGTGAATGATTAGATACTTATTTAGCATAATATTGAAGTGCACTGTCCGGTTCGTGTTATCTGGAGGGCTGAACGGCTCTTTACAGTCTTTGGTGGTGCTTCCCACTTCATTTAAAATCGTCATTCCCTAAAGTGCTTCTTGCTTTCATTTAAAGACTGTTTGCTTAAGGGATCAAGAAAAAGCTACAACAACAAGAGGGATTTTATCAGGCACCATGAGACACCAGGCCTAGAATTCATTATCCTTCAACACTTCAAGTACTTATGAAATGACATGTCATTTATTTTTGGTTCCTGAGTAATGACTGTCATTACAAAAACAAAACAAAAACGTGCACTGGTTAAATCTATCTAGAGAAATGTAAATGAAACAGAGGTTCATTATTTGGCAAAATCTCTCTCAGATTGTTTTAATAATTGTTAATCACTAGCGTCGGCTGCCTGCAGGACAAGTAGCACTTGATGTGTTTGTCATGAAGTCATAATTCCAGAAATGATATGAAAAACTACATGTCATTAAAAATTGTGTGTGTTAAAAATGTGAACATATGATTAAATAACCTCACCCTCAGCTTGTGTATAAGAGCAAGACCACAAAACCTTCAGTAGCGTTGGCAGAACTGCTTGTTCTCTTTGGTTGAGATTGATTCTTTTCATACACAACATGTTCCCGGATGGCTCCTCGGTTTTGTCTTTGTCATACTAACTTTTACGTTTTTCTCCTGGTGGTTTCCTTTTACAGTGATTTTTTTAGATGCAGTCCGGGCACAGTGCCACCTGCCCAGGTAGGTGAGCTCTGCAGGGGCACAGTCTGCGGTGGGAGGGGTCAGAGCCGGCACAGCTGAAGAGTAGAGGCTCCTGCTGAAGGCCGCAGTGACGACCCCAAGGACTGTAGGCAGGAAAAAAGTGGCTGATCTCCGACACCATGCTGGTGCAGCCTAGTCCAAGCCTACAAAATGGAAAACCGTGATTAGTTTAAAGGGGAACTATGCAAGTCTGGTCTCTTTTTCGCTGTTTTGGTCACTTTCTTTCTCTGTGGAGCTCCCCCTACAGTTTCAGGGTGCATATTTTCACTGTTTTTAAAACCCATTGCTAACCTATCTCCCTTCCCCGGCCTTGTGCATTTGTTTTCAACGAAGCCAGCAAGAAGGCAATCTGTGGAGCGATCTCTACTCAGGTGGGTAATGTTAACAAGAGATTACAGATTACTGGGTGTGGTTGTGTCGTAGTTCCGTAAAGCCGAGAGCTGGGACACCAGGTCAGAGGCGCTGATCTTGCAAGGTTGGTTTTCAGCCGAGAGATGCTAGGTGGAAGGCAGAGAGCCTTAATTTTCCCCATAACAAGTCATTTAACCATCACAACTGCTGTTTAATTAAGGTGAAAATCTTGCGTAGTTCCTCTTTAAATGCATCTATCAATATACACAAACCTCTCTTAGTTTCTCATTTGATCGCTGTAGTACTGTCGCTCTGTTTTAAACAATACACATGCCTCATCATGTCTGCTGACCTCTCACCTGGCAAACGCAGAGGGACTGTTGAGGTGGTGAAACAGAGCGGGCTCACACACCAGGGAGGAGTGTTGACACACACTGACACACGACTGGCCGAGGGGACCCAGGTGGATCCTTAGAGCATTTTCTGGTGGCCAAGTAGGGACAGATTTACTGCAGAAGTCCTGAAGTGATTTAGAATAAGAGAGAGAAAGAAAGTTGAAAGTCTTTGTATGACTGCCTATAATGGCGTGTAGATGTCTTTGAAACAGTCTTGACTATGATATGACTGTATTGGATCTTGTTTAGCATCTCTACAAACGGTCTGGGCAGTTGCTGGCCTATTACAGATAGATATTGACCTTATTATAACTAACCATATTAGCTTTGAATCAAATTAAAATGCTTTATTGGTTTATTGCATTAATTACTGCAAAGGTTGTTCAGATTTATCAGATTTAGTTTATAAGCATAACCTCTGGATTTTGAGATGTATTACTTCACACATTTCATATCAGACTGCAGGTCAGTGGCTGACTGTACAAGATCAGGCCAATTCAACAGTTTAGTGTGATGGGGGAGAACAATGCCACCCTTCCCCTTTATCTCTGCACCTGGTGAGTGATGTAACCATGAACCCGCTCCAGCATTCCCTCACAGGTGAACTCTCTCGGGGTGAAAGGCTTCACCTGCAAAAACACACACAAACACTTTCATTCTGGCTATTGTAACAGATATTTGGGGAAAACACAGTGGGTGTCTGCATACCGGTATATGCATATATGGTAAAATTGTGTCATGTGCTGTTTGGACTGTACCTCTGTCTTCAAAATAGCTCTGACTGCCTCTCGTACATTGGTCCTGTTGGTCACATCCACAGTCCACACATGAGGCTTACCAATGAATTCTTCAGCATATGGATGCTGGGAGGAGATCTGTGATGGAAAATCATTAGCTGATCTTTTATTCTCATTAAAAACACCAGTAGCAGTGTTGTGTCTGAAAACGTATGTAGGAGCACAGATATTATATTAGAACAGATATTATCTGTTTTCAGTAGCTACCTGTCTTGTGGTGGGTTTGCCCTTATAGAAGTCATTGTTGTCTGATGAGTGTGGTGGGTCAAACTGTGGTTGAAGGAAGACGCAACCCAGAGCTATTGCCTCAATAGGAGCTGGACCCTCATAGGGGAAACCAAGGCCTACAAACACCTGCCAGAGAAGAGAAAGCAGCATTGTTATCATGATCCATCACAAACTATAAATAAAACAGGGCAAGAATATACTAGTAGTGATATGAATGGGTCCACAATTCTTTACTAACCTTGGCTCTGCGGAGAAGTTGTAGAAAGTGTTCCTGAGTCAGCAGGCCGTGGTTTCTGATGAAGCTGGGCAGATTAGAGGTATGTCCCGGAGGCTGGTAGACTGTGGCATGAGTCTCCAGTTCCTCACTGATCACTTCCACATACTCAGATTTACCCTGAACACAAAGTACATGAGCTCTGTGAAACCTCCAGCATCATGTTAAGATGGCCAGACTTCTGGACATTTTTGTTGCAAGCTCACCATCACTGTACTCTTTTGGTCATCATACCTGCCACATGTAGTCCTGTTTGCCATAGACCACTGCTACCCTGTCTTTCTTGTAGGCCCCTGGCTCCAGCTCCTCCTCTTTCACCTCTGCCCTCACTGCCTCCTCACTTGCAAAGCCCAGGAAGGAGTTATCAGGAGTGTGAGCTAGAGACAACAGAAACATAGAGCAGTTCCCCCATCACAAAATTGCTCCTCTACGAAAAAAAAAAAACACACACACACACACAGGATGGATGAAATGGCCAAAATAATTTCACTTGAAGAAAAGATGTAAGACATAGAAGCCTAACAAGAGTCATCAGTGGCAGTGCTTTCCTAAACTGGAGACAAGTTGTAGCAAGAAAAGAAATTTAGTTTGATGTTGCCAACACTAACATTGACTATTTATCATCAGAAAAAGCTTATACAAAGCATCTTTTAGCATGCGTATGTCTGAATATTTTTAATGGTATTAAAATATTTTATTTATTTTAAATTCAGTACTTAATTTATTTAAACATGTTCTAAAATGGTGAATGCCTGTGCAAAGTTCTTCCTTGAAGACAACATAGACAAAAACACACTGTGGGAATCGTAATCAGAGGATCGCAACTTTCTTTTGGGACAGACATGTCTGACAACACGGCCCAAGATCACAGATGAAAAACTGCTGAGATTAACATTTCGTGAGAGAGGGGAAACATACCATGCAGTATAAATCAGATGTTAAAGGAAATGAGATTTCTATATGAGAAGTTGAGGTCGGGATGTTTGGATAGGCAGCTGCCACCCTGCTGCCCTCTGACACACTGAGGAAGGTGTGAGAGATGAGTATTTACTTTATGCGGAATGTGCCAGGAAAGGTGTGTGTGTGCGTGTCTTGTTATGTTTTGAGCATTTGTATGTGTGTGTGATGTTCTCCTGTCTCCAGGTACTTGTTTAAAAAGACTGTTGCCAGATCTCTCCTCACTAGCACAGAACTTGCTCCTGGCTCAGATTCATTTGTCGCCACTCGTCTGTAACACCTGTCCAGGTTCACTGCTTCACACACTCACCTATCAGATTAGCAGAGATTGGAAACGATACATTGCCGGGATCAACACTGTGCAGCCTGTGGGGGTTGGAGGAAAAGCTGTGAAGGAATGCAGTTATTTTGCTTTCGGTGCTCTTGCTGTCTGTTTACAGTTCAGTGCAACCCTTCAGTCAACTATCTTCATCTTCTCTGTTTCAAAACAGAAGCATAGACTCCTTGTTTGCTTTTCTTGCAAGCCTCTTTCTTTTCCTTTCTTCTGCTTGTGTATTTGTTTCTGTTTTGCAGTTTCTCTCTCTCTCTCTCTCTCCCTCTTTCTGCCCTTTCCACACCATCAGCTAACAGCCATCTCCTTATCCACCTCAGCAGGACAAATAAACAGTGCCTCAGGCTAAGGGATGAAGAGTGGCTCTCGGCCCAGTGCGTCCAGCTCGTCTCCATCTCCTGGCAGGGTGGGAAAGATGACAGGAAGAGGTGTTGGAATGAAAGCTCTGTCTGGGCACTAAGTTTATTTAACCTCAGCTATTAATCCTCTCACTGTGTGGACGCTTACAGGAGTGTGTGTGAAGGATCAGAGCTGCAGCAGCAAGATATAAATATCTGTATGTGTGTGCATATTTATATATGTATATTAATATATATAGTGACTGTCTCCACAAGTGCATTTCTGAATTAATGTTCTGTTCTTCACAGAGCGGCTCTCATGCATTTATCACAGCTGTGGTCTAACAGACAGTGAGTCACATGTTTGGGTGATTACATGGTGTAAACACATTACATGATGCTGCTACTTGCCAGCATAATACATATACATACACACGGACAGACTTACGGAACATGGTCATATACTGCAGAGGTTGGAGTCCCCAACTGCCCCACAGTGTTTTATATCCGTGGTTTTGAGCATAACTCCCCAAGTTAAATGCAGGCTCGGTACCAAAAGAGTCCAGGATTCTGAAGCGGCACCTTGAACAGTTTAAAAACAGAAACGACAACAAAAAAAGGATATATGTAATTAACTTCAAGTTTATCAATTTAGCAATGGTCACATGAATGCAAACAACATGTGGCACTGCATTCATCATATGACTATATCTTTTGTATATGTCACATGTATTTATGATCCAAGACAGACAATGCACTGCATTACCATGGCAGCAACCCATCAAAAAAACAAGATTTTATTATTTCAGATTTTTATGTTGAAATGTGGTGTGAAAAATGCTGTGAAATCACAACACATATGTAAGTGTTTTTCTTAATCAATGGCTGTCTTATTTATGATCATTTAAATGGAAGTCAGTTAACAAATCTTTATTAATCATAACATCAAAAGTCTAAAGTCTATGAAACAATCACTGTCCATTGCTTAATGTCTAAAGGAAATAGGTAAAGAGGAAAATAAATATTTCAATTATTCATATATTTATAAATTGCAGTCATACTGGTAATGCTGGAAAGCCAGTCCCATGGCTCCGTGAAGGTGAGCAAGGCCATGGTAGTCAGTATAGATGAGGTCAAAGGTCAGGGGCCTCTGGATTGGACAACTGCCTCGGCCAGGAGCAGCACCTATCAGGCTGGACCGGTCACAGCATCAGCATCACACCGCACTGATCTTTGCCTTTCTTATCATTTCACTGTAAAGTGCGAATAGACTAGACACCTAGCAATGCATCAGATATGTAAATGCAGTTATAGTAGAAACAGAAGTGGTGGTAACCTGTAGAGTTGGTGCTGTGTGGAGGTGAAGGTCACATTGTGGCCCAGGATTATCAGACAGGCACTGAGGTCTGCCCACTGGACCAGTTCCCCTAGTGGCCCCCCTCTTTTCACCATAGCTTCAAAGCGTTGACCACCACCCCCAGCCAGGGCACCTGGATACAGCAGCACCTGGAGGACAACATGTTTCAAGCCCAAAACACACAACAGCTGTGTAGATAAGAAAAAATTAAAAACTCCACAAAATGACCAGCTGCAAATACCCTCATCTGGTGGGAGAGTGTCCTGTTGCTGCTCTGCCTCATCCTCACACCAGCCTGCATCCACTGTTCAGACATCCTTTCAACTCTGGACCGGATGAAGTCTATTGCAGGACCACTGTTGTTGCCAATGACCTCATACAGCTGGCTAAGAGATGTTTGTATCTCAGCCTGTGTGCATACAAACATGTGAAACACATGCATGCACGTCTTACAGATATGACAGCAGAAGATCATTCTGCATTAACAGCAGTGCCCACGTGATACAGGTGGGTATAGGCTGTATAGTATACCCATTAAGGTAAAGTATAATTTATTACTAATTAATAGTGAAGTAATACACAATGACATGCACTAGAAATGAATGTACCTTCTTTGTATAGTTATGAGGTTTCCTGTGCCATGGCAGTGCAGAGTGGTTCTTTCCAAAGCGAGGGGGACAAAAGTCTTCTATTTGGCTGAGGTAAGTCAATATGGAGCAGGTGCTACCATCCACACCATAAAATGCATAGCAGGGGTCTGACTGCCAGTGTGCCTGCAGGAACTGAGAGACATATATAATATTGATACAGTCCACATGCTACACCGTGGTTAACCCTAACTGTAACCCATGCACTTAAAAATATATTTCAAAGTGAAAACACTATGAATAACAAAAAATTAAAACATTGTACCATGAAATCATGACTTAAGTTGAAACTTTGTTGAACAAAACTAGTTTAAAATTGTTAAAATTGAGAAAGATTAAATTTAAAGATGTCTTTAAACTCAGTTTAGTTTTTATTTCAAGTCTAAATTTGATGAATTGGTTGAATTCTGAAGCACCAAAACTTCAAACTCCATTTCAGAGTGCGATGTAGGGTTATCTTAAACTTTTACAATGGCTGCTTTTTTGAGATGTTTGGACCAAAACTGAGTTCCTCATTGAAAATTGAGAGACCTCGTCACCCGTTAAACATGGCAACGACAGAAAAGCAGCTGAACCATCAACACTCCAAGTAGTGCTCAGCTCGCTGGCAACAATGCAACGTTTTGTTTTGGAAAATCAGCCACAAACTGCTAATGGACCCCCTCCATCGCTCTTTAAACCTGGGTTAACTAACTTCAAACCTTGTTTTATTAAACTAATTAGATTGGATTAGAGACCCATGATTCAATTAAACCTTGCTGGGGCAAACCAGCTGAAGTCAAGGTAAGTAGTTTAACACAGTCATAACAATGCTCACACAACCGTGAAGTTCATGCTACCACATATATTTCCATTTTCTCACCTCTACCTTCTCAGCACACACTGGATACCCAGTATCCATTGGCACCTCACACTCCTCCGGCCCTATGAGTAGGATATTAGTCGTCACACACTTTTTCTTCTATTTTGAATGCACTGTTACTCCACAGTCAAGGCTTTAGAAACAAAAACCACATGTAGAGTGAACTCGGTGTGGGTAATGAACAGTGGATAATAACTTTGAATTACAATCTCTCAACTGAAATGCGTACAATGAATAGCAGCCATCAGCACAATGTATAGAGCTGCCATGCATGTAAGAGGCATTAGAGCAGAGGTAGTGTGTTCTCAGAGGCCCTTTCCCGTAAGCCCCCCCACCATCTCTAGCCAATGTCAATCAACTGGAATGAGCGCACACACATGCACACAAAGACATTAACACACTCACACACACCTGACCCACCTGCCTCCTACCAAACATTCCCTTTTACAATGCTAGCATTTGCCAAAATACACAGTCCTTAGCTGTGTAAAACAACCTAGTAAAAAGGAAAAGAGAGAGGAAAAAAAAGATAAGAAAACCCGAAGGCATAGCTGAGGTGTGAAGCGTTAAAACAGTGATACGCTATTGGAGCAGGGCAAATAGGAAAAAAAAGTGCTCCCTCTGCAAAAACAACAGTATGAGCAGAGAAGTTGGTGAAAGGACTCCTGGGCAATTCAGTCATATTTTATGGCGTGAGGTAATGTGAGAGGAAGAGAGTGAGGGGTGAGCAAGCTGGTGATGGGGAAGTGTGTGTTTGTGTGTATGCGGGTGGCATGGGTGTGCACACAGTAATGCATGTGTGTGCACGTCGACAAGTGTGTGTGTGTCCTCACATACGCACGGTATGGTGTCTGTGTGGGCCAAGCTTTATGAATTCCCTTTTTCAGGGAAGGCTGTAACACATGCACCCACTCATCCCTATCCCTCACACACACACACACACACACAACCCTTCGCGTGCCAACCGGGGTGTGTAACCCGACTCTTACCTGACACCTCTCAGGAGGGTCGTAGCGTAGATGTAAACTTTTTTCCCTCCCCACGGCCAGTTGATCGAGACTGGCTCTGTGGGACTTGTTAAACTTCTATTCAAGGACTTCATCCCCCATAACCACCTGTACCTACTGCCCTTTAACCCCCCCATTCACACCCTCAACTATCACAGCTTGTTAATTTCACTGTGTGGTTAACCTCTATTGAGGCTATGAACCATGCATTTGGCTTGGAGTAACACACTACCACTGCAGGCCATCACAGAAAAGCTTGCAACTGGCCAGTTATTGAAACTGGCAGAGTGTATTAATTTGGCGTAACAAGAATATCAAAGCATGTTATAAGTGGAATAAATCTTGAAGTGCTAATAGTACAGTACAGTCAAAGAGAAGCAAACAAGTCAAAAGTGATACATGTATGGACTTTACCTCTGTGTGCTCTGTGGTCATCATGTGGTGGTGGTGGAGTGGGGGACTGGTGGTGGTGCTGATGATGACGGCTGAGCTGGTCAAGTTTCTGGGACACTCTCTTCAGCTCCCTCTCTACCAGGCGGGCCAAGCCCTGCTGGTCCTGTCTAAAGCTTGAAAACAAATTATAAATTGGGTTATTTTGAAAATCTTTATTCTATCCAGCTCCGATTTCCATATATATATTAGGATCTATAAGGGGGCGCAGCTTGTGGCTAATTGATGGATGAGGAGCCATAATGTGTGTTGAATACCTCTGCAGTAGCAGATTGACGTCCTCTCTGGTCAGTTGGGTGACATCTCTCTCTCTGCTCAGCTTCTGCACCTGAGTGCTCAAAGCCTCCAAGCGCAGAGCCAGCCTACGAAAGCCAAGACCACGTTGACCTGGGACATAAAATATATACAACATGTATTAACAGTATCACATGTCCCCATCCCCCCACCCCCTCCTCCTGTGTGAGCACTCACACTGTGCATTATGTCATAGCAAATCTTCTCCTGAATAGCAAATCTTGTTCTGTGTATCATGAAACAGCAGGGTTACGTGACGCTGTTTTCTTAACTTGATGTGTTGTAAATGAAGCAGTGATTGTGGTCATGTGTATTTTCCACGTTCCGTGCAGAGGTTAACGTCATAGACTCCACAAGACCAATTTTATGACAGATAAAGATGTAATCAATCATCATTTTTTAAAAGAAACTA